>JAQJVL010003770.1:0-55145 GCA_035578905.1 Stictocephala bisonia | reverse complement strand
AAAAGTCCAAAGGGGTAGAGCCCTATAGTCTGATGTGAATAAAATCACTTATGAAACCTTCTCTGGTTTAACATTAGAAAGATCAAACCTCCTCAACATTGCAAACACCGTTGTTTACATTTCAAGCTGTTACTTTTTGATTGTTACTGTTACTGTTGATGTCCTTTTTGATTCATTTAAATCTCTCCCCATGTTATTCTTATGGCCAAAAAACGTACTTTAAAGGCTTCCCATACCCTTCATGGAAAGTATTAAAGAATGGAAACCTTATTGCACAACTACGAACAGAGGCAATTTTTTTGACACCTCAACCGTTTAAATTGGTCAAGAAACAAGGGAGGAGTTGCGTTGATAAAAATCGGCTTCACGTATTATATATAAGGATAATAAAACATTGTTTTGTATTAATTTATTATTTTACAAGTCATACGTTATAAAAATTTCTACTTTCAAGATAAAGTTGTGTCAAAATAACTAAAGTAGTTTTCAATTATTTTTGTTCTATTTGTTTACCTTTTACCTTTATCAAGCAGAATGTTAGAAGCGGAATGACTGAAGATGAAAGGAGGTAAGAGGCGGAAATGTTGAAGTGGGCGAGCATTTTCACTGCCACTGAGCATTAAGACTCTTGCTAATTTATAACCAGGAATTTTGCATTCAAAGGTATTATAATAACTCGTGGACATAATATACACAGAATAATTACCTTTTTTTATTGAATAGTCACTTTATGAATTTTTTCTAGTTTTAGGCAACTGGTTACGTGTTTAATATTAGTCAATATTTAAGTTTTTAGGATCCTTGCCGTTAATTCACTACCACTACCATTTTTGTTTCGTTAATTCACTACCACTTGATAAATATTCTATTGCTCTAAAATGTGTTCCCCAATAATTTTTACGTCCACTGTGGTATTCCTTATCCGCTAATAATCTGATATCGCTGGCATTATCTTATCGGTGTCCAAGAACTTACACACGGAGAGCGCATTCGGTGGTAAGTCAATCACTGGATTTATCAGTTTGTGAAACATTTTAGTAGTGACCTAACCTAATCGAAAATGCTATAAAAACGTAGTGATAGTGAAGTAACAGAAAAATTGGTGGTGGTGAATAACAGAAAAAGCCCAGTTTTAATATTAAAAAGGAGAGGCCGATCTTCTCTTTAAACTTATTCTACCCATTCCCCATAGGCTATTGATCTGTGTGGAGAACTTATCGCTGGGAAAAAGGGGGGAGATCAGTAGAGTACAAGGTGAATATTACCTGTAAAAACTAAAAGTCAGGGACATGATTTGAACTTCTGAAATCTCTAACACAGGTACATATTCATGATACCTTAGACATCTCGGCCACGCGTTTCCTCAAAATATTTTTTTTCATTTAAAAAGGCGTTATTATCTTTGGTTTATTTTACTTACTTTACTTTACGCGATGAGGCCCAGAGGACCACGTGATGTCACTACTAGGTCTCTCCACTGTCGTCTGTCCTCTGCTGATGTCCGCTAGTTCAGCCAGGTTCCCAGTTGTAAGTATTTCCTTACTCCACTCACCCCCCACTGGTCTTCTTCCCTCCACTGCCATATCCATAGTTATCCTAGGAAATCTCTCCTCACTCATTCTAACCACATGTCCAGCTCACTCCAATCTCCTGCTCCTTAAAACTCCTATAATATTTGGTTCTTGATACAAATTGTATACTTCTTCATTATGTCTTCTTCTCCATTCTCCTGTTTTAAGTCAAGAACCGGGCCAAAAACCTTCCGTAGCACTCTTCTTTCAAATATTAGGAGTCGACCTAGTTCTGTGTTACGTGTGTTCCATGTTTGGCAAGCATACAAAAGAACGGGACGAATCAATGTTTTGTACAGTCTTAATTTAAGTTCGCGGGAAATGTTTCTTGAGCTTAGTATTTTGTTATGTGCATTGAGGCTTCTATTTGCTGCTTGAAATCTGGCTTTTATTTCTGTTTCAGTGGAGGAGTTCTCGGTCCATATGGTTCCCAGGTATTTAACTTCTTGAACCCTCTTGTAGCAGTTACTGCCAATCGTAATGTTTCGGTCATGATTTATTCTCCTGCCAATAATTAAATACTCAGTTTTGATGGGTTGACCAATAATCCAATTTTAAATAATGGTTTATTTTAAGTGAACAAATCAATATACTTCTTCTTCCACTTTGTCTGGAATACACTACTTAACGCTTTTCTCACCGGATTCTCTCCGTATATTCGTGAAATTTGACACTAGATTATATCTGTTATTTGAGTAAATAAACATTTTAAAAACCTAATTTCCTTCAAAAATATAAATAATTTTATTTGATCCTGTTCCAAATTAAAAGTAATTTATTCTTCGATAAGTAGTAAAATTACGCTAAATGTTGAAGTGTTAGTTTTATATTTAGTGGTTCATACGAAATTTACGCATTAACAAACTTACCAATCACTGTAGTACAAGAGATGAGAGAAAAAGTTGGAAACTTCAAAATAAATGAAGGTTATGGCATATATTTTTGGCCTGTGGGATATGTAATTATAATATTCTTATACAACTTTAAAATGATATTCATGATTGAAGTAATATACTTATACTTGGTTTAAATGTAGCAAATTGAGTAAGAAGCAAAGTCCTGCAATTAAAACTTTTATTTGATAAATGTCCTTGTTAAACTTTAATTTCTGTTTCATCATTCCAGTTTGATTTCCCAAAGGATAGCTCAAAAGTTAACCCTTTCTATGTTACTTGTTTATTAACAAACTTTTATTTAATAAATTTCCTTGTTAAACTTTAATTTCTGTTTCATCATTCCAGTTTGATTTCCCAAAGGATAGCTCAAAAGTTAACCCTTTCTATGTTACTTGTTTATTAACAAACTTTTATTTAATAAATTTCCTTGTTAAACTTTAATTTCTGTTTCATCATTCCAGTTTGATTTCCCAAAGGATAGCTCAAAAGTTAACCCTTTCTATGTTACTTGTTTATTAACAAACTTTTATTTAATAAATTTCCTTGTTAAACTTTAATTTCTGTTTCATCATTCCAGTTTGATTTCCCAAAGGATAGCTCAAAAGTTAACCCTTTCTATGTTACTTGTTTATTAACAAACTTTTATTTAGTAAATTTCCTTGTTAAACTTTAATTTCTGTTTCATCATTCCAGTTTGATTTCCCAAAGGATAGCTCAAAAGTTAACCCTTTCTATGTTACTTGTTTATTAACAAACTTTTATTTAATAAATTTCCTTGTTAAACTTTAATTTCTGTTTCATCATTCCAGTTTGATTTCCCAAAGGATAGCTCAAAAGTTAACCCTTTCTATGTTACTTGTTTATTAACAAACTTTTATTTAATAAATTTCCTTGTTAAACTTTAATTTCTGTTTCATCATTCCAGTTTGATTTCCCAAAGGATAGCTCAAAAGTTAACCCTTTCTATGTTACTTGTTTATTAACAAACTTTTATTTAGTAAATTTCCTTGTTAAACTTTAATTTCTGTTTCATCATTCCAGTTTGATTTCCCAAAGGATAGCTCAAAAGTTAACCCTTTCTATGTTACTTGTTTATTAACAAACTTTTATTTAATAAATTTCCTTGTTAAACTTTAATTTCTGTTTCATCATTCCAGTTTGATTTCCCAAAGGATAGCTCAAAAGTTAACCCTTTCTATGTTACTTGTTTATTAACAAACTTTTATTTAATAAATTTCCTTGTTAAACTTTAATTTCTGTTTCATCATTCCAGTTTGATTTCCCAAAGGATAGCTCAAAAGTTAAACCCTTTCTATGTTACTTGTTTATTAACAAACTTTTATTTAATAAATTTCCTTGTTAAACTTTAATTTCTGTTTCATCATTCCAGTTTGATTTCCCAAAGGATAGCTCAAAAGTTAACCCTTTCTATGTTACTTGTTTATTAACAAACTTTTATTTAGTAAATTTCCTTGTTAAACTTTAATTTCTGTTTCATCATTCCAGTTTGATTTCCCAAAGGATAGCTCAAAAGTTAACCCTTTCTATGTTACTTGTTTATTAACAAACTTTTATTTAATAAATTTCCTTGTTAAACTTTAATTTCTGTTTCATCATTCCAGTTTGATTTCCCAAAGGATAGCTCAAAAGTTAACCCTTTCTATGTTACTTGTTTATTAACAAACTTTTATTTAATAAATTTCCTTGTTAAACTTTAATTTCTGTTTCATCATTCCAGTTTGATTTCCCAAAGGATAGCTCAAAAGTTAACCCTTTCTATGTTACTTGTTTATTAACAAACTTTTATTTAGTAAATTTCCTTGTTAAACTTTAATTTCTGTTTCATCATTCCAGTTTGATTTCCCAAAGGATAGCTCAAAAGTTAACCCTTTCTATGTTACTTGTTTATTAACAAACTTTTATTTAATAAATTTCCTTGTTAAACTTTAATTTCTGTTTCATCATTCCAGTTTGATTTCCCAAAGGATAGCTCAAAAGTTAACCCTTTCTATGTTACTTGTTTATTAACAAACTTTATTTAATAAATTTCCTTGTTAAACTTTAATTTCTGTTTCATCATTCCAGTTTGATTTCCCAAAGGATAACTCAAAAGTTAACCCTTTCTATGTTACTTGTTTATTAACAAACTTTTCATGACCTAGGTTCTAGATAGTATAATTTTGTTAATATTAGTTGCTACCAAATATGAATGGTTTCGTATTAATTATTCATTTATATTTTTATTTAGTGAACAGTGGAATTAGTGCTACTTTTAAGCAGCTAGTTAAAATATTTCTTGTTGATTTATTAGTACATTTTTTACTCCTATAAACGGTTTTTAAAACATATTTGAAGGTACAGGTACGTAATTTAAAAAAGTTCACAGTCAAGAGGACTGTAAGCATTAATTCCTTGGTTTAAAAAAATGTGCCAAAAATAATGCCAATCAATGTTTTGAACACTTGAACAATCATATACGTTTAAAAGCTTAATCTTTGCTTTAGGCATGATAAACTTCCCTCGTTTAATGAACACTGTTAAATCACTTCCGAATAGTTGTGGGCAATTGTAACTACTCAATGTATGAATGGGGACTGACACTAGATCAGTCATATGATTGCTTGGAATGTATCCAAACAATCGATCAAATAATTACAGAGTGCCCCCTGCAATATTTTATGGAGAATAAGTGAGGCAGGTTTTAAATGGCTTGAAGGATTGTATTTAGCCTTGTAACAGGAGATCACTTTATTATTTCTGTTAATAAATAACTTGACTTTTGGATCTTGTTCCAAATATATATTAAAAACTAAAAGAATCGTATCTGACAACAAACCTTATGCATTATATAAATTTGCTTTCAACTATGTGTGATAAATTAATTAATTAAAATTAAATATATTGTTTCAAGAAAAAGATAAAAATATTACATTATATGTAATACACCACTATTTATATTATCAGCATATGGATAAGAAACATTAAGGCTCATTTATAGCTTTTATTTCCAAGAATATATTTCACTATTCCAAATTCTATCTGTGCAAAAAAAGATTTACTGTTTTATTAGTACATACTCTAAAAATTAACAAGGGTATGAATGTAATTAAATTTGACTAAATCACATTTTTATTTATCACAGTTTAGATCAATTATTTCAAAGCAATTACTGAATTATCTCGATAACGAAGCCTTACTGATATATTTTGCTCATTTTAAAACAGTATAATTTCCAAAAAAAATTCGAAAAGGAATTTAATATACCATGATGTACTGATTAGATTTTTTTATTTTAAATTTGTAATTTATTTAGTTAATGTTGTTTGATGTTTTATCCAGTTGTCATATTGTTGTAAAAATGCGCATGCATTGGTTGGCGCCGAAGTATCAGACAGTTTACGAGGCGCCACATCAAGCCCCAGGGTGTTCTGGGAACACATCATATATAAAGCGATGGGGGGGAATCCTAGCGACATATTCATGGGCCATTTATATGACTGTTGTCCCTATTCGGTTTACTTACAAGGTACAAATCCAAATAAATTCATATACAAACCCATGTTTGACCCAAAAATAAATAATAATGTACACACATTCCACTAAACGAATATATATAAATATATATATATATATATATATTTATATATATATATATACAGGGTGGAAAATATATGGAAACGCTTTCACAACAACATTATTTTTTCCACATATATATTTTGAAAATTTTATTCTATTTAATTATTGTGTTCCATAAAATATAAATTTTGACAGAGTAATTGAATCAAAGCCGTTTAAATAGCGGAGAAATAATATTGTTCAAATTAGTTACTTTGACATTCAAATGACCGTGACTCTGGAAAGGATAAACCTTTCGAAGTCCGGTTCGCGGCAATTAACTACTCTTAAATAGAACTTTCATTTGATACCAAATTCGACCTAGGCTTACGTTGCAGATTTGCGTTCAACTCAGCGTGGGCGTCCCCTGAAAAGATGAGATGTCGCTAATGGCGCCAGAAAGTGTGTTCTTTGTAACCATGATCATGAACAAGATTTCACTTCTACCAGTGAAGTCATAGAAAAGTTGTGAAACCATTTCCATTTTTTTCCACCCTTTTTTTAAACCAATAGACATAAATACTACAACCAAACAGAATTTTAGCTATGAATTATGTAAATTTTAGAATGTATAATAAATAAAAATATATAAATATTCCGCTACAGAAACAATAGCATATGAGAAGGTATTTATAGCCCATTCAAACAACTAGCATTGAGATAACATGTTTAAATTCAATGATTTTATATATTTAGTCAATTAATGGTATTTTTACTATACATAAAAACCTAACAATGTGCGTACAAAAATATCAGGGCCAATAATATGTGAATTTTTTATCAATAAACCTATTTATGCTTATTACTGTGTCATAAAAACCTTCATTCATCTAAATGAGCTGATACTAGTAAGTCAATCACATATTAATTGATTAATAATCTACGATATTCTACAATCGATATTTTCCAATATTTTAGGTCTACAAAGATTTCACTGGAAAGATCCTAAGACGTCTATGTCATATGTTGACCGAAGAACGTCTTTATATTGTGAAGTAAAAGGTTGAAATTACGTATATAATATGATCCACAAACACTTTAAACTTAATGCAAAAGTCATGCAACTTAACGCTAGTACTGCCTGACATGCCGTCTTCAAATTACAGATGAGAGCACAAGCTTACATTGTTCCGGAAACACTAATTAACTCCTTAGCTGATGCTAAGGAAACAAAGATGTTCAAGAACACCTTGTAACAAACACTATTTCCATCACGAACACTTGCCAATTCCGTAATTCATATTCGCAAACCTAATTTAATTATAAACGGATATCATAGCTGTACTTTATGCTAATAACAGTACAAATTAGGATATAGTTTGCCATATTTAAAGTGTATATAAACAAGTTCCATTTATAAACATTACTATACAACAACGATAAATAAATAACAGATAAATATGTATTTTAAAAAATCAATGCTATAAGGTGAGCATCGTACAGTGGAAATTCTTGCAACCAAAACAGTTTCAGAAAGACGGGAATGTACAATGTTAATTAAAATTAGTGGAAGAACTAACGAACTTAAGAAACTAGTTAATAGTTGCAGCATGATAAATTATCTATGAAGAATTAAAAAATACAAGAAGATAAATACAGGAGAAACAAAGTAAGGATAGTAAAATGCTTGTGTACGTATACAACTCATAACATTTATAGTTTGTTAATCAAACATATTTACAAAATAAAACTTTTTTTAAATTGTATTTTAGTAAGATCATTAAATTGTCAATCAATATTAATGTATTAACTGTGAACATTTGGAAGAATTATGCTAATTTGAAATGCAAATAATCATGCTTTTGTAGAGTTTACCTAACCTCTTAAGTAAAAAATAACGTAAAACTGTCTTGAAATAAACGAGAGCTCAACAACAGTCAAGTTGAAAACACTTGGCAGCGCTAATGATGAAACTGTCTGGTATTGTAAAGAATGTAGTTATTTTTATTTTACTCTTTTCATGTTCGTATTTCCTTACGGATACATTAAACGCATCTTTGTTACAGAGGGCAATCCAGGAAGAATATTATTATAAATTAAATAGTTTTTATTGCTTTTTGACAATATGTACATATTGTATAGCAAAAGTCATATTATTAGTATTAAAGAAGATACAAACTAATATTACATTAAGTGATTGGATTAATATAACTAGAGCTAGTATAAAAATTTCAGCAAAGTTTAGAGGGGGGAGTTTATTCATTCACACAGTCACGCATTTATTCTAAACAAATACTCTTCTACACCTATAACATTCATACAGGATCTCTCCCGAGCCGTCTGCAAATTAGTATCCTGTTATAAATTCACCCACATAATAACAAGCGAGAGCCACTAAGTAGCCTTTTAATGGAGACTTCAATTTGTTTAAGTTTTGTCCCCTTTTAACATAATCTGGGAGAATGTTTACAGTTGTGACGCCTGTTATAGAGACGGTTTGCGTTCCAGGGCCGTTGTACGGTGCCGAGCCACTCTATAACTGGGGTTACTTCTCGTTTTGTGATGGTGGATGTCGCTGCCTCGCGTTAAATCACATTTGAATCTACATTACAGTGCGGTCTACAACATGTAAATGCAATTCAGTCTTAGCAAACCCAATTCCCCGAAGGACTGTTTGCATGAATCTCTAACTTTTAATTTGGAATTTATTCGGATTGCTCTTTTTTTAAGCCGAACAACTCTTTGAAATTTGGCCAAGGAACAGCTACCCTACAGTCTCACTCTGTAGATAAGGTGAGGGTAAATGACACCAAAATAGGAAGGGGGGAGGTCCGTCAAATATGTGACTTGTTAGTGTGTGTAGGTGGATGGGAGGTCCGTCACATCACACGTGTGAAGAAGGGGGAGGTCCGTCAAATCTGTGATCTTTAACTGTGTTTAGGTGTTTGGGAGAGCTATCACATCACACGTGTAATGAAGGGGGGAGGTCCGTGAAACCTGTGACCTGTCACTGTATGTAGGTGGGAGGGAAGTCCATCACGTCACACGTGTGTGAGTGAGGGTTTACGCCTATTTGCGGCCTGCTCACTTGCAAAAAACCAGATGTACCTTAAAAGTGTAACATTTTGAAATGTTTCTCAAAGCAAAAATACCACAGGCATTTTTTGCGCAAAAAGATTGAAACTCAAAGATGGCAAGACTGAAACTCAAAGATCACAATTTTAAAACTTAGAGCTGTCAATGTGGCAGCTCTAGGTTAACGCCCTATCTTAGTGAATTTGCAGGTACTGACAGAGTTTGTTTAATCAAGAAGGATGCCATCAACTATTACTAGTGGCTTTAAGCAAGACTCTTGATCTCTTAAAGAAAAACGAGTGTAATTTGTTTTTGAATGGTTTGTAGATATTCCCTTTTAAATTGTTGGACACAGGTATTAAGATTAGTGAACACTTCAATTTCAAGTGCAGGTGTGGACTTAGCTTTGAAGCAGAGTGTTGTATCGTCCGCATATTGAACGATATTTCCACTCAAGACAGAAGACCCTACCTATTAACGTAAACCGGAAGAGAAACCGGGCCTTGAATAGACCCCTCAGAACTCTAAAAGGGAACTCTGGTACTTTTAGAAAATGAATCGCCAATTTGAACACATTGACTTATGTCGTCCAAGCAATTTTTAGCTGTGAGTAAGGAGGGCCGGGAATATCATACCCTTCAAATTTCATTAATATAAGGTTGTCCTTTTTTAGTTATTAAAGCTTAGGTATGTAACTTTGTAAAAACTACCAGAATTTAGAAGCAAATTTCCTCAGTAAATTGTGGAAAACTATGGATTGCCAGTAATAAAAAATCAGTGAATGAGAGAAAATACATTGAAAAAAGTGTTTTGTTTTAGATAGAAATAATAATATGAAAGAATTTCGTGTTCTGCGTAAAGTTTATGTTAATTCGTCTCACACTTAACCAGTAACTTAGGCCCTTAATTTCAAACTTTATCAGGTTACTAAAAACTAATTTTTCGCTACCCAAATTCACCTAAGTACTTAACCTCTCAGAAATGGGAGAGCGAAAAACTCGCATCTATGAAATTAATACACAAATATAACTGCAATTAATATATTTTGTTTGCACTTAGGTCAAATATTAATAGTAAACAAACATTTAAACCATATTTTAGTTTGTTAAATTAAGAAGCTTGAGTTGTCAAGTAGTCCAATTTCATTAAATTGAGGAAATTGTTTGTTTTCAATTAATACATTTTGGTATCCGCATAGTATTCGATGAGGTAAGAATACAAATAACACTAAAAATCAATAACACAATATGAAATCATTGTACCAAACTTATATAAAAAAACGAAACTATAAAACGAAAAACAACAAATCCTTACCAGTTCTTCAATCGTGACGAATGTTATGTGCAGCAGGGGCTTTGGTTGAAAATGTCTTTGTTGGACTCGTTTGTCACTACCTTAGTTCAGAGGAAGGTAAACTTGCTTCACCGAAAAGGTTACATTAAAAAGCCTACCTACAAATACTTTTGTTGTGGTTAAGAAGAGTTGCGAACACGAGAAGTGTGTGTTTTCATCCCACTCTGTTTTTTTGTAATGGTTTGTAAGAGAATATTTTTTATTTGACAAATAGCTACATTTCCAGTACCACAAGAGCTTAATTTTCTTAATGAACCACCTAGAGTGTTAAGTATACTAACAACGTTCCAGTATATTACCAACTCTACAAAGTTTCACATCAAGTAGGACAATTTATACAATGGTAATGATAGTGAATTATAAAAACAAAATATACAACAACAACAATATAAACTTTCCAAGTCAAAAGTTAGCTTTACCTGACCCAAATAAAATATATGAGATATAGAATGTCCAAATTAAAATATTTACTAATGTATATATATTATTATTATTCCAAAATTGTGTGTTTTTATTGTCCCTCACTAGGCACCTAACCAAGGAATAGCCACGCTCAACGTTGCTAAGCACCGTTATCTTGCAATAAAATCAGAGCCCTCTGTTCAAGGCATCTCTCAATGACTATGTTCGAGTGAATAAGTAGCTAGCTCCACCCTGTCAAAGTTTGAGCTTCAAAGTAGGTCCTTCAAAGGGAGGGGGTATTCCAGTGCGGATATTAAAGGTAAAGAAGGTTAAACTGATTTAGAATTTATCTTAAAAGTCCTACCTGAAACTTCCCACTCCTCTGAAACGTGATCAATACCTTCAGTTCCTTCTTTCTTATCTCCTTCAAGATGAGCCACCGAATTTGTGTGAATGAAGTATTTTTAAAGCAAAACATCCCTGTATTTCGGACTTTATGAATTATAATAAATCAAGAATAGAAAGATAAGTAATGGTTTTTTAACCTCACGGCCATTTGTCCGTAACCCATTTACTGTGTGGCCATGCCTCAAAGTATCATACCGCAGTCTAATAAAAAAAAATTAAATATCGTCTTATTTTTCTAGGAAATTAGGACTAGGATGCCCTCTCTAACACTTAACATGGGAACCAACGGGTTAACGTGACTTTCTAACCACCACCGGTGACCGGGCAGGCGGGCTGCGTGCAAAGACGGGATCGCTCAGATGGTCACCCATCCAACAAGGAACAGCCACGCTCAGTGCTGTTTGACTCCGTTATCTTGCGATAACGTCGGAACCCTCCAGTCAAGGCCACTGTGCCTGGTGCACAGTACCTAACGTGATATTTGTGATCCTAAATTCTGTTATTAATAAATAAAAACTATTAATTTAAAATAACGATTTTATTATTAAATATATACTTGGGCTTGAGTGAGTTTTTGCGAGATACGTCGATACATAACATATTCCTATTACTGCATTCATAAGTCAAATAATATTTGTCCATCCATAACGTCCTTCTCAAAACGTACTACAAATAACTAGATACATAAAAAATAGATTTCATTGTTTTATCGTTTATCGAAATGAAATACTATAAAAATAAATCCATATTACATAGGCCTATATTGGTTTGAAAATTAAAATATTATTCACCATGTTTGAAAATTTAATTTGTAAACCGGGTATATTTTTTAGAAAAAACATTCCCCTTTTTCCCCTATTTGCCCTGCCGAAGAAAAACAAGATGGATCCAAAAGCATATAAAGGGTTTTGGGGAATCCCGGTATTGAGTTTCCCCCGCCCCACGTTACGAAAAAAAAACCTTGATTTTCACCCCATGAAGTATAGCCATCTTTTAGCCTTTGGGTACACTCTAGTTATTTGATAAAATAAAATTACAGACCTGGCAACAAATTTGTATTTTTTTTCTCATCCTAATATAATTTGCGTTTTAAAGTATATTTTGTTCTTGTTTTTTTCTTACTTTTTTTATAAATTTTATCTTTGTCAACAAAAAGGGATTTTTGCTAATGTTTTTAAAGTTAATCATTTTTAAATGAAACTACAAAATTTTTTTTTAAAAGGCCTCTTTGATAACTTATGAAAAAACTTAAATGAACATTTAAAGTGACCGGTCGCAGTATGTTTTTCCAAATGTCAAATATTTTTTTTTTTTTTTTTTTTTTTTTTTTTTTTTTTTTTTTTTTTTAAAAGGAGGGGGCCCAAACCCCCTTTTCTTTACCCCCCCCCTTTGCCCTTTTCCTCATGATATTGATCTGTCGAGGAACTTAATCAGACAGAGTAAGGGGGGCAAAACCAGTACAGTAAAAGGTGAATATTACTGATAAATTTTCCCGATCTAGGCCGGATTCGAACCAGCGCTAACTCAAACCCCAAGCTCAAAGTCCTGACCCCCTTAGACCACTCGGCCACCAGCTCGCCCAGTAACTTAAAAACCCATCAAACCGGTTTTAAAAAAAAACCCTTTAAGTTAAATTTAATCATCATAAATAATAAGGATGGTTATATATCTAAAAATTTATAGGATCTAGAGCCCCTTATACTAAAAAAACTCAGGACTTACTATAAAACTAAAATTCGGAAAGTCTGGGGAGGGTTGTTTTAAAATCTACCAAGCAGAGATCTTGGTTACCTTTTTTTTGCCCAAGAAAGGGCTTGCAATACAAAAAATTAGGTTTTATACATTTTTTTTGGTGAAGATAGTAAAACTGCTCTTTTAGCTCTCGACTCCTGCAAATTAATTTTTAACTCAAGAGTGTGATTTTGTGTCCCTTAAAACCCCCCTTAAATTGAGGTGGATTCCAGAGCACAAGGGCCCTTATAGGCAACGAGTAGCTGCCCTTTTTGCTAAAAAATTCAAACGTATATATACGCAATCCCCAAACCCTTAAAGGGTTATTGGTTATGGGTATCCCACCTTTAAAACTGACGTACTTACCTTGGTGAAAACTCGTCACCAGACACATTTTAACAATTCCATGGTAAAGAGTATACCAAATATCTGGCGAGGGTCCCCGCTCTTACGCTAATAACATCACTAACTAGCATGAACCACAATGATGCCAGAATGAAGATTGCTAACTTTAAATTATCAAACATCTGATGGATTGGCATATATAGATAAACTACAAGATAATCAAGCTTGACATTAGACGCAATAGGAAAATATTAACATGAAACATTCCAGTTTCAGATATTTAGAGCAAAACACAATAGTGTTTAGCTAAGAGCCAATATAAGTTGTGTTACATTATGTACACAAAAATGTTTCGGATCAAAAACAAATTTGAGGTTATATTGAATCAGGTAAATATGCTTCAGGGTTAATATTCGAACTCACAGAAAACAAAATATACGGTTCCAACCTAACCTCTTATTATAAGATCGTGATAGACATATTTAAATTAAAATCATTGAATTTACTTTATAAATAGTACATTTATATTAAAATGTAAACAAGGCCATAAGGGTTGATTCTATATTTCTGGACCAAATGAGCTGTCCCCAGCAAAATATATACGAGAAGAGCAAACCTGTTTGCTTGTTGTAAATTTCACTCATATATGCACTTAGAAATAGATGCAATATGTTTTGTAAAGGTTTTAGTAGTTGGTATCTGTAGAAGTTAGTAGAGAAAATATAATTTTTACAAACTCAGGTCATAATTGAGCCTATATTGTTGAGAGTAAAATTTTGTAAATAATCGAATGGAAAGTTTTGACGTTTCCCAAGTATTTGCCGATGTGGTGGCTCAGAGTTTAAGATTTCAGGATGTGGAAGGTTCCAAGGTTCGAATTCCTAATTGTGCTAACGGCCGGTGCTTCACTCATTAAATAAACCCAGTCTAAACGGGGGGGGGGGCGTAAAGAAAGTTTAGAAAAATACGATAAAAATCATCAAATTAATACAGATTAGGAACTTAGTCATCATTTTATAAAAAAAATATCCCATAAACACATGGTTTTAGCATTATGACAAATACGCTAAACACAAAAATTAATATACTATTGTTTCTAGTAAGTAATATAATGATAATTCCTGTGAAAAAAGAAGAAGGCTTATTTAGTATCAATTCAGTAAATTTAGTTGACCTTTTCCGTTAATTCCCTTCTACTAATTCTGTTAAGTTATGTTAGGTTTTTTGAGGTTATGTTTGGTTTGGTTAGGTTATGTTAGGCTTAGTTTGGATATTTTCTACAGCCTCGCGAATAGGTTCACGAACAGTGTTGATGAACTTAAAATCGTTTCAGAATTAGTGATTTAAACACTACGTTGTTCATTTTGTATAACCATAAAATATAATCAAACTTCCTTGCGGATCCGTTCATTGACCCAATAATGAGCTCAGTAACGACGACAGAGTCACGTTTCCAATCTCAGATAGCTCTGACTTGAGATTATTACTATGAACTACCTAACTAAAATAAACAAATACGAATAAGTAATAAGAAAATCAAGATGCTTTCACATAACTAAGGAGCAACAGAACTCAACTATGTATGTCCAGGACATTTAAATTGCTTATTTAATAATATATGACAACAAAGTTTGTTTACACAGAAACAAAATACATTTTCAACGTAAAAACCCGTTAATTACATTAATACTTGCTGATAATGTCAATTTATGTCAAGAATAGTCTGCTGAGAATTGCAGTTCAAATACACAGAGAGTACGTGACAGTTGAACTACTGAGCTGTGAAGATATGAACCATCAATATTCGTACGTGACAAAGACTGTACACAACGTTTGTTGGTGTACGTGTGTGATTGTTACCTTACTAGTGCATATTACTTGCTGATCTTGTCATATTGGTGACATGTTATACTATCGTAGATTCTCTATTGGAAATAGCAGTTCAAATACACAGAGAGTACGTGACAGTTGAACACTGAGCTGTGAAGACATGAACCATCAATAATCGTGACATAGTGTGTGCACGGTGTTTGTTTGTATACCGTGTGTAGAGATTTCCTAAGTAATGCAACGTACTCCATACAGTTCAAATGTTGTATCAAATCGGTGATCATGCCGTATATTAATCTCAAATCTAAATCTAATGTCTCTCAAGTGATAAAATCTCATATTATTCAGAGTATTTAATTTTTATTATATAACTGGCGAGATAATTTCAATCAACTAAACTTCGAAACTTAAAACACTAATGAAATTCCTTTTTGATTATAGTTACACTGCTAAAAGCGTATAGATTATTTGGCAGTACATACAATTGCTATACTTAATCATAAATAATTTATTTTATTTATGCAAATATACAGGGTGTCCCGTAAGTAACCAGCCAAACTTCTGGAGGTCATTTCTTGGGTTAAAACAAACAAAAAATTTCATGTGTACAAATCGTCTATCTCGCTCCATTATCCGGCTATCTGTCTGTATGTGTTTTTTACTAAAAGCTTAATATCTCAAAAGGGGGTTTTTTTAAGAAAAAACCATAAAAATTTGGGGTATGATTTTGATTTTTACTTTACCCTTTAAACATTTAAATTTAATTTTTTTTTTAAAAATCTTTTTAAAAAATGGCGGACCTTTTTTAAATTTTTTAAACCCAAAAAAATTTTTTTAAATTAACCAATTAAATTTTATTTAAAAATTTGTAATTTTTCAAAAAAATTTTTTTAAAAATTTTATTTTCTATAAAAAATTTTTTAACAAAAAAGTTTTAAAAATTGAACAACATTAATGAAAAAATTTACAATTTTTTATCAAGATTGAAAACTAAGTTTTCAATTTTATTAATTTTTCAAGCATTTTTTCTTTTTGAAAAAAATTGTAATTTTCAGTTAAAAGTTTTTTCCAATCAAAAAATTTTTTTTATTTAATTTTTTTATTGGGAAAAAAATTTCTTAAACTTTTTTTTTTAAACTTAAAAGGGTTTTTTTAGAAAAATTTTTGGGTTTTATTAAGTTTATTTGGTTTTAAAAATTTTTTTAAAAGGGTTTCCTTTTAAAAAAAAAGATTTGTTGAAAAATAAATGACTTTTTAAATTTTTGTAAATGGATACTGAAAAAGATCAACATTCATACCTTTTTTCTTTTGGTTTTTAATCAAAAATTTTAAACTTTTGAGATATTCCCAATTTTTTAAAAAAAAAACCAAACGGGACAGATCCCGGAAATTTTTTGGGGGCAAAGGATAGACGTTTTATACCTTAAAATTTTTTTGTTTTTTTTTCCCCAAAGGGAAAATAAAACCCCTCCAAAAAGGGTTTGGCTGGTTACTTAGGGGGACACCCTGTTTTTTTAATTCTAAAAAAAAATTTTTTTTAAAAGCATTTAAAAAACCCAAATCTGCATTCTGAATTAAAAAAATTTAATTTTTAAAAGTAGTTTTTTTTAATTTTACAAAAAGGGGTTACTTGGTTTCAAATCCTTTTTTGTTCTTTTAACCATGGGAAAAATTAGTTTCTTATTTTTGAGATGTTTGGGAATCAACGTTCACTTTTATCTCTTAAAAGGGACATTGAGTTCCTGAAAAAATTAAAAGAGCAACTTTCCGTATATGTTTTTCAAAAAAGTTTAGTTTTAAACTATATTTTTTCAATTTTACCTTTAATTTTTTTATTTAAGGGAAAAGGGGGCCCTTTTATGGGGGTTTTTTTGACTTTTAAAAAAAATTTAAAAGGGGGGGGAAAATTTTTTTTTTTTTTTTTTTTTTTTTTTTTTTTTTTAAAAAATTTATTTTTTTAAACTAAAAAAACATTATTTTAAAATTTTTTTTTTTTTTTTTTTTGTTTGATAAAAAATTTTAAAATTTTTAAAAGGGGAAAATTTTAACCAAATGATTTATTACAAAAAGTTTTAAACATCCTTAAAATTTTTGTAAACCCCCAATTTTTTAATTTTGTTCTTTTAAAAATGTTTTTAGGGGAATTGTTTTCTAGAAAAAATTTTTAAATATTGAAAGGGAACTAAGAGATTTGGGGTTGTTTTGGTTTTTTTTCCCCAAAATTTTTTTTCAATATAAATTCTCCAATTTTTGGGGGAAAAATTCAGCATTTCCCCCTTTTAAATAAAAAAAGTAGTTTTTTCCAATTTTTTTTTAGTTAAAATTAACCAGTTTTTTCCTTTTGGGTTAATTTTTTGTCAATTTCTTGCGACATTTTTTTTTTTTTCTGGGGTCAACAGGGGGGGTTTTTTGGGGGGGGGCCTTTTTAAAACTTTTTTTTCGGGTTGTCCTGGTTTTTTGGGGGAGGGTTTTTTTCTTTTATTTGGTTTGGGAAATTTTTTAGTTCTGGGGTTAAGGTGGGGGTTTTTTAAATTTTTTTTCCGGTTGGAAAGGGAAAGGGTTTGGGGGGCGTTTCGGCCCCCTGTTTGGAAAGGGAATTCCCTTTTGGGCCCCCGTTTTTTTGGACCCCGTTTGTTTTTTTTTCACGGCCGGATTTTTAATTTTTTCCTTTTTTTGGGGGGGATTTCTTTTTGGGTTTTGTTTTTTTTTCCCCGGGGGGTTTTTTTTTTGGGGGGGCCAATTTTTTTTCCTTGTCGCTTGTGAGTTTTGGGGGGCCCGTATTCGCGCTTTTTTTTGTGGTCACTTTTTGGGGTTTTGAAACATCCAGGACGCTACGGTAATTTTAATTTTTAAAAATTTTTTTTTTATTTTTGGTTTTTCATTTAAAGGGTTTTTATTTGTTTGGGAAAAACCCCCAAAACCGCTTGGGGGTTTTTAAAATTTTGGTTTTTGTTTTTTGTCACTCTTTTTGTGACAGTTTTTTGGAGGGGCTTTGTTTTCTTTTTAAAAAATTTTTTTGAAAAAGGAAAAATTTTGGGGGTTTTCAAGTCACTAAAGGCTGGGTTTAATTTTTTTTTTTCGATCTCCCGGAGGAAAAATTTAAATTTTTTTAAAATTTTTAAAAATTTTGAGTCTTTTTTTTCAAATTAAAAAATTTTTTTGAGGGCAATTTTGAAATTATTTTTTTAAATTTTTAAGGAAAATTTTCCCAATTTTAAATTTAAATTTTTTTGAAATTGAGAATTTAAAGAGATTTATTGATCATTTGGCCCAAATTTAAAAAAAGGTTTTCTGGTCGGAAGATATTTGATTTAATTTTTTTTTTAAATTTTTTTTGTTTTCCCTTTAAATTTTTAAATTAAAAAAGAAAAAACTTTATTTTCGTTTTTATTTTTAAATTTATATAAAAAATTCCAATTTTATTTTTTTGGGAAGTTAAAAAAAAAAAAAAAAAATAAAAAAAACCTTTTTTATCTTTTTGAAAAAAAATTTTTTTATTTTAACCCTTCTCTTTTTAAGTTGTTCAACATTTCAAAAAAAAAATAGAAAGCTTAATTAAGGCTACATTAAGGGGGCGCAAACTTTTGCTATTTGAACAACAGAGGGGACGTTTAAAAAATAGAAGTGTGGGGTTTTTTAAAAAAAATTTATCTCAGACCAGTTTTTAAAAAAGGGGAAAAATTTAATATTAAAAAAATTGGGGGAAGATGGAACTAAAGGGTTTGGATTTTCTACTGAAAAAAGAAAATTTTTATGTATGAACCCCACTTTTTTAAGGGGGAATTTTAGAATTTTGAAGACAGCTTTCCCCCAAAGGGGGGTGTTTTTTAAGAAAGAAACTTAGAGGGGCTTGTCAAGTTGGGTTTGGTTTGGGCCCTTTAATAAAAAAAGGTTTTACCCTGCCCGGCCATGTAGTAGGGGGGGAGGGAATATGGGGTTTAAATTTTTTAAATTTAAAATTTGGGAAAAAATTGAAAAAAAAGAATTGAGGGTGTGGGGGGGAAAAAAAGGGTTAGATTTTTAAAATTTTTTTATAATCCGTTTTAAAAAGCTAAGTTGCTCTTTTACGAAATTAAGTTTTTTAAAGGGTCAAAAAGGGGTTGTTTGAAAGGGTTAATGAAGCCGCTTTAGCTAAAATTGTACCCTCCCCCCCCCCCCCCCCCCCCCCCCCCCCCCCGGGGAAAAATTTTTTTAAATTCCCTTAAAAGGAAAATTGGTAGGGAAAAAATTTAAACTTTAAATTTTAGCAGAGAAGGGACAAAAACAGGGAGGGGAGATAAACTAAAAAAACGGCAAAAATTTGAAGAGGGAGTTTAAAAACAAAGCTTTAGAAAGGGGGGTGAGGAAAAACCGGGTTTTTTTAATGGGGCCAATCAAAATTAAAAGGCGCACCCTTGAACGGGGGTGCCCCCCCCGAAATGGCAGAAAATTTTTAAAATGTCAAGGGGAAAAATTTTTTACGTTGAATTATTCTCGTCCCTAATCCACTAGAGCGGTATCTAAATAAAATTTGGGAGGGGTAAAAAAAAAGAGGGGTTTTTTTTAAAAACGGTTTGTTTTGTTGTTTCAAATTCTTTTAAAAAAACATTTTTAGCTTTGAAAAAAAAAACCCAATTTTAAAAAGATAGTGAGTTTTTTTAAAGTTTTTATTTGGGATATGCTAAGGGTTTTCCCTTTGTATGGGTTAAATATTAAATTTTGTAAAAGAAGAGGGGGGGACACGGGGAAAGTTAAAAACTTTTTTATTTTTTTTTCAAAAACCAAATTCTTTCCCCAATGGGGGGCTGAGAAAAAAACTTAAAGGGAAAAAAATGGTTTTTTTTTTTAAACCGCCCACAAAAAAAGTTTGGGGGAAACCATTAGAATTTATATATAAAATAAATTAAAAATTCTATAGTGGGGGGTACTTAATACTAGTTTAACCCCGGAAAAAAAGAAGTTATTTGACATTGTCAAATTGGGAAATTTTAAAATCCAGTTCCCTAGGGGAAAAATTAGTTTTTGGGGGGCAAACCCTTACCAGTTTTTGCCAAACCTAGATGTTTTTGGGGGGTTTTTTAAAAGTAAAAATTTGTATTTTTAAAAAACGATGGAAAACGTAGAGGGGGTTTAAGAGCATCCCAAACCCCCTTTGGGAAATAGGGGCTACCCGGGTAATGTAAAACAATGTAGAAAAAAAATGAAAAACCATGTTTTTATATGAAAAAATTTAATTTTTTGGACCATACCCGGGGGGGATTGCTTTTAAAAAATAGGAACAAAAAAAAGGGGAACCAACACCCAAGAAACAAAAAAGTTTTCACACCCCCCCAAAAAAAACCCAATAAAACCCCCCCCCCCAGAAAAAAGCCAATGCCCCGGGGAACAAGTTTTACACGGGAAGGAGTTTAAACAAAAAAGGAACCCCCAAAAAAAAAAAAAAGGGATTATGGGAGGGGGGGGGGGCCAAAATTGGGGGATTTTTCGGGGTCATTCCCCCCCCAGAAATCCAGCAAAAAAATTGAAAAAAAAAAACAAAAAAAAAAAAAAAAAAACCCCCATAACAACAAACCAAAACAAAAACGCCCAAGTTTGGAATTCACTCAAGTGAAAAATTTTTTAACAAAATTTTGGGATAATATGGAACACAGTCTAAAAAATTTTCCCCAACTTTTGAAGTTTATTTTAAAAAAAAAAAGTGAAACAGGAACCCTTTTTTTTTTTTTCGGGGAAGGGTTTCCAATTAATGTAATTAGTGAAGATTTTTTTTAAACCCAAATTTTTAAAAGGGCTTGTTGTCCTAATTTTACGGGTTGTAAATAGGTAGTTTTTTGGTCGTACAGGGGATTTCAATGGGGAAATAAAGGGTTTACTGGGGGCAGTGTTTTTTTTTTTTTTTAATTTTTAATTTTTTTAAAAAAAAAAAAAATGAATTTATTTTGGAAAAAATACTTTTTCCAAGAAAGGGGGGGAAAAAAACTTTTTAAAGTTATGTTTTATGAAAAATTTGGGGTAAACTTTTTTTTTTTAATTTTTTTAAAAAAAAGGGATTTTTGGGTTTTAAGGGTTTTAGACTTAAAAAAAGGAAAAACCAAAGTTTTATTTTAACTTCAACCCTTTAAATTTTTAAAAAATCGAATTAATTCACATTTTAAAGGTTCCCCTTTTAAGAATTAATGTAAACAATGTTAGTAAAAAAGTAAATTTGGGGCTTTTTAGTAAATTTTTCAAGGAAGAAATTTGGTTTGGATTTAAAAAAAAAAAATTTTCCAAAATTTTGTTTACACTAAAAAAAATGGGCCCAGGGGAAAATTAGATTATGAATTTTACAATTAATTTTGAATGATACAAACCCCCTGTAAAATTATTAGACCATACCCCTTTTAAACCCTGCTAAGATGAAAAATTTTGAAAAAAATTTTTGTTTGATTTTTTTTTAAACAAAATATTATTGGGACCTAGTCAATCCCCCTTTTACAATACCCCTGCTTTCCCCTTATTAAAGGAGGGTGAAGCAAAAAGGTAGGCTTTAGGTTATTAATTTTTTAAAGAAGTAAACAAAAAATTTAGAAAAAATTTAAAAACACCCCCGCGGGGGGGACTTGGGAATTTGTTTATTCCCCTTTCCTAAAAGGGAGAAAAATTATTTTACAGTCTTAGTTTTTATGTTGCGTTTTCCCCAAAAATTAGATTATGGGAAGAAGTAAAAGAAAAATCATTTTTTTTAGTACCCCTTTTTTGGAAAGGGGCTTTAAATTTTTCAATCGCTTTCCTTTTTTGGTCTTCATTTAGGCTCTTCTTTTTTTTACCCGGTTTTTTTAAAATGAGAAAGGGGAGGGCTGAAATTAAAGTTTTTTGTTATTAAATTTTTTTTTTGGGTTTGGGCTTTTTTTAATAATTTTTTCCCCAAGAAAAATTTTTGAACATTTAAAACATTTTTTAAAGAAGTTACTGAAAGTTCAAAAATTTAAAACCTAAACTGTTAACCCAGAAAAAGTAAAATTTTTTTTAATTTTTTTAAATAAAAAAAAAAAGGTTTTTTGGGATATTTTAATCAGCCTTTAATTTCAAGTTAAAATTAGATCCTGAGCGCCCTTTTTAAATTTTTAAAAAGGTGGAAAAACCCCAAAACCAATAGCAAACCCGGGTAAGTCGATTTTTTTGGAAATTTTTTCCAGTTATTTTGCTAAATTTATTCCAAAATTTGCTGAACTTGCAGTTTTTTTTTCCTTTAAATGAATTTTTAAGGAAAAGGGGAAAAAAATTTGTTTAAAATTTGAAATGGAAATTTTCCAAAGGGAAAAAGGTTCAGAAAATTTGTTTTGAAAAAAAAATAAAAAAAAAAATAATTAGCAACCCTTTCCATTTTTTTAAAAATACCTAATTATGAGAAAAAGAGTTTTTTTTTTACACCACGGGGGGTTTTTCCATTTAAACAATGCAGTTGGAGCATGTTTTTTTACAGTATGAGGGAGCCGATTTTAAAAGCCAGTGGGCCTTTTTTTTCTAAAAAAAAAAATCAAAGTAAAAAATTTTTATTGAGTTTTTTCCATAAAGGAAAATTGTTTAGTTTGTAACAGCTCAATACAAAAATTTTTTATTTTATTTGGAAGTAAAAGCCTTTTTCATTTTGGGGAGGTTTTTGGAAAATTTAGTGCTTGCTTGGTTTTCTAATAAATTGTAGAAAATTGGGGGAAAAATTTGCAAGGGTGTGTAAAATTTTTAATTCTGATTTTTCCCCATTTAAAGTAGAAATTTTTAAGGGTAAAGTTTAAGGGGTTTTAGCAGTTTTTAAAGGGTGGGAATTTTTAGCAATAATGAAGGGGAAGTTCCAAGTGAGGACTTTTTTTTTTGGGTTAAATTGGGTTATGATCCAATCGGTTGTACAAACAAGGGGATGTAGAAAAAAAAGGGAAAGGGGATTTGCGATGTTTTTAAACCCACTTTTAAAAACCTGTTTATTGTAAACTCCGTTTCCAAAAAAGACTGTTTAAAAAACAATAACGGGCCCTTTCCCTTTATGTCAGTGTACAGTTATTAAATTTTAAGAATAAGGACCCGGAAAAATTATAAAAATTATTTTGTATTTTAAAAAAAAGAAACAAAAACTAAAAATTGAAAAAATTTTTTTTTGAAAAATGGGGGTTTTAATGTAAAAAATATAAAAAAAAACCCCGAATTTTAAGGTTTGGGTTTTTTTTTAAACCCGAAAAAAATTAAAAAAACCATGGTGTTTGGAGTTTTTTTCACACGTAAAACCAAGGGGTGGAAATCCGGGAAAAAAAGCTAACATTTTTAAAAAAAATAAACCAGTACTTTTATGGGCCTAATCTACATGAGGTAAAAAAAAAGTTAGTAAAAAAGTTTGGGAATTGTAAAAAATTTTAAAAAAAAAAAAAAAAAATGAAAAAGTACAAATAAATATTTTAAAAGGACCTTTTAGTTTTCAGTTACTCGAAGCACCCTAGGGAAAAAAAGTTTTAACTTGGTTATTTTTTTTTTGGGACCAAAAATTGGGAGTAGTAAACAAAACAAGTACTTGCTTATTTTTTTGTGGAGGGGGATTTCACAAAATTTAAGGGGGGTTTTTTTTCCCCCATGAAAAAAATTTTTTTTTAAAAAAATCCAAAAAAATTTCAAAAAATTGTTAAAGGGTTTCCGGGATTTTCACCCTTGTTCTAACTGCCTAAAAAAAATAGTGTCAGATAACCCCCGGCCCTTACTTTCGGGTCAAAATTTTAAAGAAAATTTTTTTCTTTAAAAAAAAAAAAAAAAATAATCCAAAAAACCCGGGACTTTTCCTTTTAAGCCCGGGGGGGTAACAAAAGGGGAAAATTTTTTTTTTTTTTACGCAAATTTGGGGAAACCCATTTTTAAAAATCTATCCCCCAACCCCCCATAACAAACAAAATAAAATGGGAAAAAAAAAATCGGGGGAAATTTGAATTTACCCCATAAAACAAAAAACACATGTGGGGAGTACGGGTTTTTAGTGGATTTGAATTTAAATTTTTAAAACCGGGGCCAAAAAAAAAACGATCCTTTAAACCCAAACAAAAGGGGGATTTTGGGAACGCCCCCTGGGTGGGGAAGGGGGGAAATCTCATTTTGGAAGAAAAAACCCGGGCCCCCTAAGAAAGTTCGGGGAAAAGGCAGGGGGGACAACCTTCGAAGGTTTGAGAAAGATCCCCCCCCAACAAAACAAGGGGGGGATGGAAAAAGGGGGGAACCCACTTCGCATCGGAGACCCGGGTTTCTAAAATAAAGGATCCCCGGGTCCCAGTCCGACCAAACCCCGTGGATTCCAGGAAAAGCTCCCCCTTTTTTTTTTTGGAAACCCTAGGGGAAGGGTCCTTTACCAGGTGCTACCCCAGCTGGTCCAGTGAGTTTAATTGGGTTTTTGCGAGGGGGTTCCAACCCAAAAAAGAAGGGTTTGCGATGATTTTGCAAATAAAAGTTGCCCAAGGGTTAAAGAAAGGTGATTAAGGATTTTTCTTGAAGGTGGTTTAAAATGAGTTGGTAATGTTTTTTTTGAAGGGTTATAAAACTTTTTTAATTATGTTGTTTTCAGAAATTTAAATTTAATTTTTGGGTTTAAAAAAAAAAAAAATTTTTGGGAAAATTAAATTGAGGGTTTTAAACGGGGTTACTTGATATATTTGAAATTTTTTTAAAAATTTTTTAAATTTGATTATTGAAGTTGATAATGAATGATTTTAATTTTTGGGTTTACTTGTTAAAATGTCTGTTTGTAAAAAAAGGATTAAAAATGCTCATTTTGTTTTTTTCGTTTCGAAAAAGTAAAATTTTGTTATTAATTATTTATTTTCGCAAAAGAATGTTTTTGTCGGTAAATATTTGAGGGGAATTTTTTTTTGTTTGATTAAAATTTTAGAGTAAAAAATTGGGTCGGATTAAAAGTTTTTTTTTTGATTTTGGGGGATTTTTAAAGGGGGGGTTAAAACTTTTTAAAATTTTTTAAAATTTTGAATTTTTTATTTTTTTTTCCCGAAATAAATTGCTTGGTGGAAAAAATTTAAAACAAAAAAAAGTAAAAAAATTTTTTATTTGTGAAAAAATTTTTATTGGAAAGTTTTTTTACCCCAGGGAAAATTTTTTTTATTTGAAATTTAATCTGTTTTTGGGTATTCATGTTATATTTTAATGATTTTAAAATTTTGTAAAAGAAAAATTTTTTGCGCTTTTAGAAAAAAGGGTAAAGTTAAAAAAAAATTATGTTTTTTTTTTTTTAATTGGTAATGTTTTTCCCTTTTTCCGGGGTTTTTCCAGCCTGTTCCTTTTTTTTTGGGTAAATAAAAAAAACAAAAAAAAAACCACAACCTAAAAGGGAAAAAGGGGGGCCAAGGGGGGGGGGAAAAAAAAAAAAAAAATTTTTTAAAATTTTGTTTGGGTTTGGGTAAAATTTGTTTTATATGAGTGGGGCCCCCCTTTCCCGCCCCCAAAAACTTTTTTTTTTTTTTTGTTTTCCAAGAAATTTTTGGACTGCGAAATTTTGGGTTTTTTCCACCAAAGGGAAAAACGACACTGAGCATTTTTTTTTTTGTGCACTTTTTGGGAAAGGGGGGAAATTAAAAAAAAAAAAAAAAAACAAATTTTTTTGAATAGCTCTCCTTTTTTCTATTTTTTAATTGCTTTAAAATGGAACAAGCAACAGAGCGTTGTATGCCCAAAAACGGGTCAAATTCCCCTTTTTGGGTTTAAAACTGTTTTTTATGTGGGGGACACTTGCTGTGGGACGGGAGAAGGGCGTGTGCGACGGGGCCGTAGTAAAAACCCAAAAAACCGGGTTTTTCCTATTTTAAATTCGATCGGCCAAGCTTTTCAGTTTTGTTCGGAGGGAGGGGGGAAAAGCTTGCGGCCCCCGTTCTACTGTGAGGGCCCAATTTTGGATTTGGGGGACAAAAAATTGACGGGTCAACAAGGGAAAGGGGTTTGGCTTTTTTGGGCCCGAGTTTCAAGTGATTTCTAAAAATTAAAAAACAAATTTTTTAAATGTTGTAGTAGTTTTGAAAGAGGGTTTAGTTTAAGAGGGGGGAAACTTTTTGTTTGGAGATTTTGAAAAAAAAAAAGGTTTTAGGTTTCCCTTTGGGGAAAGGGAAATGGTTTTTAAAGGTTAAAAAAATTATTATGTCCTTTTATTGATGTGTTTTTTTTTTGGGGTTTTAAAAAAAAAAAAAAATTTTTTTTTCTTTAAAGGGGGGAAAAATTTTTTTAATTTTTGAAAAAAATTTTTTTTTTTTTTTAATTTTTTTTTTTTTGTCTAATTAAAATTGATTTTAGAGAATTGTGTCTAAAAAAATTTTAATATTGTAAAAAATGAGGATTTGGTTTTTGGGTTTTCTTTTACCAAAAGTTTTAAATTTTAAAAATTTTCCCCAATTTTTTGAGAAAAATTCAGCATCTTCCCCCTTTCAAAAAAAAAAAAGTATTTTTTTCCCTTTTTAAATTAGCTAAAAAAACCGGTAATTCACGTTTTTTAAATTTTCCGGTCTTTTTTCCCTTGGGGACATTTTTTTTTTTTTGAAGTCAACTTTTGTTTTTTTTTGGTTTTTTGGGGGGCCCTTACCGGGTTGGGTTTTTGTCCTGGTTTTTTGGAGGGTTTTTTTGGGTTTTTGATTTAGTTCTAGGGGAAAGGAGGGGGGTTAAGTCCTTTTTGGGGGAAAAGGGGGGTTTTTGGGGGCGTTTTTCGGGGCCATTTGGGGGGAAAGGTAAATCTTTTGGGAAAAAGGGGCCCCACTTTTTGTTCTTCCCCGGCGTTTTTTTTTTTTTTTTTTTAACCGTTCGGATTCTTGTTTTCCGGATCGGCAATTTTACCCTTGTCGCTTGGGGGAGTGTGCGGGGCGTTTGTCGGGGCTTTTTTTTTGTGGTCACTTTTTGGGGTTTTAAAAAACCTCCAGGACGCTAGTAAGAAATTTTTTAAAACAATTTTTCTTTTTTTAGGTTTTTCGGTGGGTTTTGTTAGATAGGGTAAGACCCACCAAGCATGCGCGGTTAAAACTTGTTCTTGTTTGTAGGTCACTCTTCTAGTGACAGTTCTTGGAGTGCTTTGTTTTCTGTTTAAAAATTTTGTAGAAAGGAAAATGTTTCAAGTCCACTAAAAGCTGGTTATTTATTTTTTTTCAGATCTCCCGGAGGCAATTTCAATTTTTCAAATTAAGAATTTTGAGTCAATTTTTCAAATTAAGAATTTTGAGGCAATTTTGCAATATTTGTCAATTTAAGGAAAATCTTCAATTTAAGTAAATTTTTGAAATTGAGAATTTAAAGAGATTTATTGATACAGTTGGCCTAATAAAAAGGTTCTGGTCTGAAGATATTTGATTTAATTTATTTTAATTTATTTGTGTTCCTTTAATTTAATAAAGAAAGATACTTTATTTTCGTTTTTATTATTATTTATATAAGAAATCCAATTTTATTTTGTTGAAGTTAATAAAAAAAAAATAAAGAAACTTTTTATCATTGAAGAATTTTTATTTTAATCTCTCATTTAAGTTGTTCAACATATCAAAAATAAATAGTAGCTTAATTAAGGCTACACTTTATAATTATTGTTTAGTTTGTATTGTCTAACTACATTAGCCATATGGATTAGTTATAACTTTATTTTTTTGTAAGTACACAATATTTTTTTCAAATAATTTATTGATTAACTGAATAGCTTAATAGTTAATTGAAAGATAAACTAACTATAATTTTCTAAATTTACTAAAGCTGCCAAATATAAAACAAATCAAAGATAGAACCTAAAAATTGGTAATAAATATCACGTACGTTTAAGTAATGTTGTTTTAAGAAACTTTAGATGTTTCCTTATGTTTTATTTATTAAGTTTCATGTTTAATATTGTGTCACGTTTTACCGAAGTTTTTTATATAGCTGAAGGGCTGAAACTATTAAAATGGAAATTGCAAACAGTAAAAATGCTACGTAATGTTTAGAAAAGAGAATATTTCGTTACAACTGACAACAAGATGTATTATGGCGGCCAGGAGAACATAAAATCCTAGATACATCGGCGAATGACACACAAAAATGTCATCCTGACATCCTCCCTAGGGACGTAAACATGCCACGTAATTGACATTCGGCAGGTACAATGGAAATGCTCCACCCTTGCCCCATCGATACATCCGCGCCATCAGTGCTTTATGTTTACCTTTGGACATTCAGATAGTAGAACATAAATAATTACTTTACAGCGTGTTATCTCATTAAACATTCAAATTTACGGACAAGATAGACGGATAAATTTTCTTGATTTTACACGATTTCACATATTGATCCGGATCAAGAAGATCTTCGGATAAAATATATTTGAATAAACGATGTTTGATGGTATATGACTCTAAAACGTTTATTTACATATCAAACATTTCTTTTTGTACCGCAATAACATATTTGGAGTCATAATTAATAATAGTATTTCTTAAAACTTCCATTTTTTTCTTTTTTTTTCTTTTCTTGTAAAACATGAGTAAAAAGAGTAGCTGACGTATTGAAAACAAGAAGTCAATTGTAATTTATATGATAAAATCAAAAGAACTAATACAAATTAGGAGAAACTTATACTTCATAATGTTCAATAACTATTTTCTAAAAGGCGCTTGTATTCATATTTTATTATTTTTAATACTACTATATGATAATTAAATTAAATTAAAACATTTTATTTTTGAATTTTACAACCTAGTAACATATAGTATACTTTATAGGGCTAGAAGGATTTATTATCTGAAACTAAATATGAACCTAGTAATAATAGTCCAATCATGATATAATATTTCAAATTAATATATTATACCACCCATGGAAGCAGACAATTTTATAACTTGTATGATATGCTGATATACTATAAAATAATATTTAAACTTTAGAACTAAAAAATGTTTTCTATATGAAGAAATCTTTTCCAAAACTAACATTGGCAGTATGTTAAACACACAGATTTGTGGTCAACGGAGATCTAAATCCGTTGCTTCAGCACGTTCCTTACGCTATACTTCCAGAAAGAACGAAATCTAATCCTAACGAAATCTTTATGACAAGGAAAGTATTGAGAATGCAGCTAATCTAGTAGTTTTAACGATTAAATTAGTACATACAAAAATGTTAAAACAATTATTTATTGTTCAGTTATTCCACTTCAATTAATATGTTCACAAATCATTAAAGTTACTGACAAAAATATGTTTACGTGTTGTATATATACAGTATATATATATATATATATATAATATATATATATATATATATATATAATATATATATATATATATATATATATAATATACATATATCATAGAAATTCATTATTTATTACAATCAAATAAATGTTTATTTAAATTCTCCACTTCATTTTTCCTAAATATTTAAAACTATTGGTGAGTAGTTATAACACTTCCATAGCTCTGAGTGGTTGCAGTTAGAGATAGTAATTACAGCGCCAGTTCCAATATCAGCACTATAAATATCAATTTGAGTAGCAGCTGAACAGCAAACCGTGCTTCCGGCGTAATAGTATTATGACCTCTGGAAATAGGTTATTTCGAAAACAGTTTTGCTCTCCATTATATAATATTGTGATTCTGTATAATGATATTCATATTTTCAAATTTGGAGTACTAATACCTGAGGTGGGATTAACTTATAAATACCATTTTAGGGATGAAAAAATGTTAACAAATCCTTAATGAGAGTGTTGTAGGTTTTTTTGGACTATATAAGAAAACAAACTTAATATTAAAAAAACCATAAAGAAATATTTAATATATGCAATTTAAAATCAGTTCATTTAAGTGGATTGGAATATTTACTATTTTTGATTTAGTGAAAACAAAATATAGAATATGAGTTACTAGAATAATTAAATAACTGCAGGACAGAAAATCCCTTATTGGACTCGCAATATGAATCGGTAATTTTGTAAAAACCTTTCTTTTAAGCTAAAATAATAAAATAAACAATTTATTAGTTTTCAATATATAATTATGGAAAATACGTGTGTATTGAAAGTACAATATCATTGGATAATTAATTTATTTTTAGAGAAAATACTAGAAACTTTCAAGTTAAACCTTAGAATTTCTAAATTAGATTGATACTATACACTGTATATAAATACATGCCTTATAATAAATACCAATATGTTTTTTTCAGAATATGTACAATTTTGCATTTTTACTACCCCATTAATTCCATATTATGTTTCTATATAAAATTTGTTCATAAAGAATAGAAAAAACATTTCCTAAGAGACACATTAAACAGGAGTGTTTTGAGGACGTTTATTTAAGGAATGTTAAAAACAAAAAGGAAGCAAGAAACAAATGTATAATAATTTTAATATGATTCTAAGAATGGGGGAAAACTATTTTTTGTTACTTCACTTTTCAATGTTATATAAATATAAAATATTACTGTTTGTACATTATTATTTTATGTAGCATTATTCTTATTATTTATATTTGAATATAAAGAAAGCAAAGTTGGGTAAACGTATTAAAAATATTTTTTTTTATATTTTATATATTGAATTTTACCTGTAAAAAATATAAGTAAGTTATAAAAACATAATGAAAATTAAAATAAAACTAATGTTTAATATTTATTTACATTTTGTTGGTCGCTGAGTTGCAAACCAATATAACATGTATTGCAACTTTTTAGAAAACAAAACTTTTAATTTATATAATTCTGCCAACTAAAATAACAGAAAAATAATGTTACATACTGATACAATACCTTATATGTCTAAAAATAGTAAATTGCTTTTTTTGAGCCTTTGAGGTTATTGAAAGAAAATCAGAGTTTAGTTAAAAAATAACAGATTATATAGTTTGGATTTTAATGCCACATTGAAACATGAAGAATGTAACAAATTTGTTAGGTTTGCGCTAATTCAACGCAGGTCTAAATACATTCATACTGGAATGAGATAAATATGATACATCCATGCATTTGCAGACTAATATTTGCCGTAGTATTTTATACATATATATTATTTTACAATTATTTTTTAACTACAATATCAATCGTATAAATTATTAAAGCTGGTTTAATTAAAGTAAACACATAATTACATATATTACATTGATTACTACAATATTATTTTTTCATATAGATTTATAAATATAAATGAAATATACACTTACCCCCTAACTTACTACGATGTGGTATATTTACTCATAAAAACAATAAGGAAATCTAAATAAGAGAAAATCAAGTAGGAAATAATTGAGACTTTTCTTCCCATAAGATGTGAATTTCACTGTATTTCTTTTCAGGCTGTTCTTTATAGCTGAATACTCTTCGGAGAAGTCACAAAACCATACACCTATTGATCAATTAAGATTTAAAGTAGCATCGTTTTGAAATACATAAGGTAGTTCATTTAATTTCATTATAAAGAATTCCCTTTCTTCCCAATAACTTCCAAGAGTACCATCAGTTACGTAAGCCCAACGCTATCTACTGACATTCATTGCAAGCAAGCTATCCTACTTCAAAATTATTCCGACAGATGTCATGACGATGTCTATCATTAGCCTAATCAGATTATAAAACTGTTCATTATCCATGTCATTCTTCCCACCTTCTACTACGCTTCTACCGTATAGTGACATAGTATACGGTATATGATTACTGATACTCTACTACACTCTCCTCAGGATTGTTCATTTATTTACTTGTAGCTCATAAGACGTTTTAATTTTGAACTTACTTTTTTTTATTAATTGTAAATAGAAACTAAAGAAAAATCCTTTAGTCTTTTCTGTTAAGTACTTAAGGAGTTACAGGGGCGCACTCTAAAAGACATCATCGAGAAAGTAATGAGGTAAAGGACAACTTGTGTAGTGAACTTTAAATAATAATAATAAAATATACAGTGTATTTCAAAGAAAGAAAAATAGATTGAACCAGTGAATACATGACACTAGTTTACCCACCCGCCCACCCATACACGTACAGTGGTACAAGCCACCTGGCCACCCATACACGAACAGTGGTATTAACCCACCCGCCCACCCATACACGTACAGTAGTACAAGCCACCTGGCCACCCATACACGAACAGTGGTATTAACCCACCCGCCACCCCATACACGTACAGTAGTACAAGCCACCTGGCCACCCATACACGAACAGTGGTATTAACCCACCCGCCACCCATACACGTACAGTAGTACAAGCCACCTGGCCACCCATACACGAACAGTGGTATTAACCCACCCGCCCACCCATACACGTACAGTAGTACAAGCCACCTGGCCACCCATACACGAACAGTGGTATTAACCCACCCGCCCCACCCATACACGGTACAGTAGTACAAGCCACCCTGGCCACCCATACACGAACAGTGGTATTAACCCACCCGCCCACCCATACACGGTACAGTAGTACAAGCCACCTGGCCACCCATGCACGAACAGTGGTATTAACCACCCGCCACCCGATACACGTACAGTAGTACAAGCCACCTGGCCACCCATACACGAACAGTGGTATTAACCCACCCGCCCACCCATACACGTACAGTAGTACAAGCCACCCGCCCACCCATACACGTACAGTAGTACAAGCCACCGCCCCACCCATACACGTACAGTAGTACAAGCCACCTGGCCACCCATACACGAACAGTGGTATTAACCCACCCGCCCACCATACACGTACAGTAGTACAAGCCACCTGGCCACCCATACACGAACAGTGGTATTAACCCACCCGCCCACCCATACACGTACAGTAGTACAAGCCACCTGGCCACCCATACACGAACAGTGGTATTAACCCACCCGCCCACCCATACACATACAGTAGTACAAGCCACCTGGCAACCCATACACGAACAGTGGTATTAACCCACCCGCCCACCCATACACGTACAGTAGTACAAGCCACCTGGCCACCCATACACGAACAGTAGTATTAACCCACCCGCCCACCCCATACACGTACAGTAGTACAAGCCACGTGGCCACCCATACACGTACAGTGGTATTAACCACCCGCCCACCCACACACGTACAGTTTACAAGCCACCCGCCACCCATATACGTACAGTGGTATTAACCCACCCGCCCACCCATACACGTACAGTAGTACAAGCCACCTGGCCACCCATACACGAACAGTGGTATTAACCCACCCGCCCACCCATACACGTACAATAGTACAAGCCACCTGGCCACCCATACACGTACAGTGGTATTAACCACCCGCCCACCCATACACTTACAGTAGTACAAGCCACCTGGCCACCCATACACGAACAGTGGTATTAACCCACCCGCCCACCCATACCACGTACAGTAGTACAAGCCACCTGGCCACCCATACACGAACAGTGGTATTACACCAGACAAACGTAAATAACATTTAATTACCTCATGATGTTTATTATCTTCCTTTATTATTATTATTTATTATTCCTAATTCCGTTGTTAAATTTAAAATAAGATTTTGGAAATCGATAGTCTTAATTGACCAACACTACGTGGTTCGGATTCCACGTAAAGCTGTAGGTCCCATAAGTTGCCCTGGCTATTGAGCTATTAATAAATGTCCTTTCTGAGCTAAGTCCAACACAAATAGTAACAATGACTACACTCGTTCATCTACACTCATCACTCCTCATATTCACCCATATCTCTACGATCGGCGTCTTAGAGATGAATAATGAATAATAATAATGAACGTGAATCAATACAAACAATTGACGTTTTAGATATTTTCTGTTAATTCACTACCGCTTGATAAATATTATATTGATCCAAAAGCTGTTCCCCAATCATGTTTACGTCCACTGTGGTATTCCTTCTCTTGGAATCCGATATCGCTGGCCTAATCTTATCACTTTTCCAGAACTTACATACTGAGAGCGCATTCGGTAGTAAGTAAATCATTGGATTTTCCAGTTTGTGATCAACTTTAGTAGCCACCTAACCTAACCTAACCTAACCTAACCTAACCTAACCTAACCTAACGTAATCTAACCCAACCTAACCTAACCGTGATTGCGATAAAATAGTGGTGGTAGTGAAGTAGTGGAAAATGTAGTGGTAATGACTTAACGGCAAAGGTCTGAAATTTTTGTTGCGTTTTGATTTCGTTCGTTCGCAATTTTAAATATATAATTAACTTTATAGCCTGATAGTGTTTATGTATTTAGGATAATAGGAAATATTAGTTATGAAATATTTTGTATATGTAAGAAAATCTATTTTTTAGGTACGACCCTGTATAGTAACAGCAAGGTGAGCAATGCAATTAAACATAGGATAATTGATAACAACAGGGCCTATTTCCTACGTCAACACAGTTCTACGTGCTAAAAGTGAGGGAAGATGGTTGACTGACCACTAGGTGTCCGATAAGAAGTATAAATGTGACCTCGTAAGGGCGCAAGACTCGTGGCCAGGCATGAAGTATACCGAAAGGGTTCCGACTTGGATCACTCGAGACCCGAAGGGGTTTTAGTGAGTAATATCCTAAAAAAGAAAAAAAAACAAGTCATCCTACTTTGAAAGTAGCTAGCAATAATAAAACTTGTGATCCCAAGAATAACTTAAATCTCTCAGGCTTGTAGTAACATATACTTCGGAGACCTAGAAACCAGTAAAGAAATACTAATATACTCTAAAGGTATTTGGAGAGAATGATATTAAGGCGGGTTTGTGGTACAGTGAAAGATAGTAATGCATCAGGATTAAGAATAAGAGAGAAGTGGAAGAACTAATAAATTGAGAGGACGTAGTGAGACTAATTTAAGCTAACAGAATGGATGAATCTAGTATGATAAATTTATTGTAGGTAGAACGATTGATGGTAAACGAAGAAGACGAAACTGAGATGAAGATGGGAGCAGGACGTTGAGGAAGATTTAGGCATTGGGAACAGGAGACATACAGCTAATGAAAGAGATGGGAGACAATAAGTCGTCATGGGAGTCAGGGCTCATAAAGGGCTGTTTCATAAAACAGAAGAAACACTATAATTATAAAATTACGTTTATATTACATTATTAAAATGTAATGGTCTATAGAACTACCAGTAAATTAAATCATACTTACTATATTGTTTCTATATAACTGTATTATAGATGTAATGAAAACCATATTATCATTGTAAAACACGTTGATCTATACGCAAATGAGTCGTTGTACTTTCCCAAGTGTGTTTTTGGTAATAAATAAATTGCTATGTAATTTTTCAACTATATTAAAATTGAAACGTCCTAACCCTATGTAGTATTACATAATACACTATGGAAAAAATTGATTGTTCAAGGTAGTGCATTTTCTGTGCTGCTATCTAACGGTGGTTGATTTCCAATAACCTCTCTGACTACTATTAGCTCAGCCATCAGTTACTTCAGCGTGTGCTGGAGACAGACAGAAAGGGTATGAAGAGATATAAAGAGGAGGTCACTGGCGCTATCTGTGATGACCGAACATAAACTAATTTTGTCGAACAGGAAAACTAGTTTAATGGGATTCATAAGAGCCGACAAACTTCTTGTTTCCACTGTAAATTGTTATTCTAGAAAAGTAGTGATAAACATTTCCTTTATACAATCTTATTTCCTACAAGGTTTTTCTCATAAAAATACAAGTAATGTATATACATCCAAAGTTTTAAGTCTCTGATATTATCATTACTACTTTTCCACAGTTGAACATAAGAAGAATAGCTTTAATTTGAATATTAATTATTTAACGATCGGTGACTCAAAACTGACTAATGGATGCAATACGTTTTTCTTCACAATCTTCAGCTTATCTAAGTTGAAGACGAATTAACTTTGCACTAAGCAAGTAATCATTCTGAAAGATAACAAGTTTACTTTAATTATAAAGTTTATTAGTTTATTCCCTGTTTCATCAGTCTTGCCTGATTTCCCATGTGGCAGTCAAACGTGACCTCTGCCTATTATAACTTTAAATTGAGTATGAAACAGATATGAATGCCAATTTTTACATTACTAGACATTGTTGTCACCTCTATTATTCATGGATGGAAGTTTCATTTTGTTGAAAGTATAACCAAACTAACTACAGCTCAAAAACAGTTTAAAATGTTTTGTTAGATTTAACGTAAGTTTATTTTAAAATTTGTTAAACGTGTTTTACTATATTAACAAAAGGTTAATTTTGAAAACGAACTCTGTGGCATTTGAAAAAAAATATTGTCTGCGATTCCTTTGTGAACTAAAAAAGTAAATGTACAATTTTGTTGGCTAAAAAAAATATATCGCCGTTACGTACGTTTATATTAACACTCACTTAATAAATTCTCTCAGATATTAGACGCTGATACAACTTCGTGCGTATCTGAAGGTGAAGATGAATGATTACATGATTGTATGATGAGAGTAGATGCACGAGTGTAGTTATTGTTACTGACGTCGACTTTTCCTTAGAAGTAGCAATTTATCAAGAGCCAAATAGCCGGGGAAACTAAGGGACTTAAGGGTTTACGTGGAATCTGAACCACGCATTATTGGAATAGTCTCTAGCTAATTGACAAGTCTAACACTTAATCATCTCCCCTACACAACATCCTGACACTGACTAACACCCAAAATGGACATCTTATACTTCTCAAGTAATGTCCACGTTGATAGTAACCATTGAGTAGACGTCGTGTTGGTATGAAGAGGACCGATCATAGACATATCGTCTATAAAATATAAATATTAAAACATTCCTTCTAAATATGTAAGTAACTAAGAAAGGTGATATCTGATTAACTTTATACATAAAAGTTGAAATTACGAGCTATAATTAGTTAATGTTAAGTGGTTAGACATAGTGCAGGTAGAATGGGTTTATGTTAGGCTGGCCACTTGGGAAATTAAACCGGAATGATAAAACAACAAATTAAACAGGTAATATGAAAACTCGTTAAACCAAAGTTTAAAACATTTGAGAGCATACTCAAACATTTAAAGTCAACTCATAGTCATGATGAATATTAAGTATAAGTTATACTCATGCAATTTATTCCTCACTGGTAGATTCTCTTCATCATAAAATAGTAATATTTTATGAAAAGAACTTGTACTAACCTGTTTTTGATGCATTAATTATAAAACTAAGTTTTTGGTTATCCACTTCTTTTATTTAATTTTTTTTTACGTCAGAAAATAAACATTACAATTTGAATTGTTTTACACTTATATAGTTACATCGTAAAATATCTATTTTTTCCAATAAAGGACTAAAAAATATAAGGCTCGGTTCTACTAAAACGAGCATGCTTACAGAGAAGTGCTAGAGTTACTTTAAGCAGTTTTTCAATGTTTATTTTTAAGGTGCAATATTTATAAAAAAAATAACTGAAAGTAGGTTTAACTTGGAATGTTTCATTCGACTATTTTACAGCACTTGTTCATAAAAACGTTCCTTAATAATAGATTATTTATACACAGTTATTACTACATTGTATTTCAGTTTTAATTAAATGGAGAAATGAGACTTATTAAGAATTGAATTAGAAAACAAACTTTAAGAGGAAAGAAATGCTTTTGTAATGAGGAAAAAGATGATTTTCTTTCTTCATTTAAACTGACTACCTTTTAAAAATTACGTTCTGGTGATATATCTAGTAAAACTAGCTAGATTTTAAGTTTTCTTGTACAAAGGTTTGTTGCTACACAAAAATCTTATCCAACCACACGTTTTCTGTATTATATCAATTCTACTATGAATAATTTGTTTGGATATTACAACTTCATTTTATTTGAAATTAAGTATATAAAATGTAATATACATCAAGTAGCTAAGTTTGTGTTCAACTGATAAATTCGATAGATTTTGAGTCTTATCGTTAATACGTAAAATCAGTTATGTTATGGTATTAGAAAGATTTACTATCGGATCAGAGTAATGTTCTGATTTAGTTTATGTAAACAAATTGGCAATTAATTTACAATATGACAAAAATACGTCATTTGTAATTGTAGCTTAATGCATGGCTCTACTAATTAATGATTTTTTTTTTTTTTTTTTTTTGACCACGAGTCTTGGAACTATAAAAAACTACAAAACCCTGAGAAGATGAGTTTTTCTCTCAACAGCGTTCTCTCAAGGTTGCCCCTTTGGGGAATTCTGTTAGCGACACATCAGTCTTTTACAGTACATCGGCTATAGCAACAAGAACTTTTTACTCATGTAGGTTAGGTTTCCTGTTCGGTAACATTAGTTCATGTTCGGTCTTCAAAGGTAGCGCCAGTGGTCTCATTCTCTATCTCTTCATCCCTCTCTCCCTGCCCACGATGAAGTGACTCATTTAGCTGAGGTAACAGAACAGGTACTCGTTAAAGAAAATTCATTGCCTTGGTCATTGCTTTTTTTTTTTTTTTTTTTTTTTTTTTTTTGTATACTGTTACTGCTAAAATAAAGATGTTCAGGGATAAAACGTTTTTATTATAACTATCCAATGATTCGATGAGCAAAAAATTTAAAAGAAAAACATCTACAAACATAAACAATCGTTTAATACAATTCTGGATTGTAGTAGCACCACAACATCACGGAAGGCCAATCCATCAAAGTATCCTGACACGCGGACCCTCGAATCCTCGACCAGCATCAAGTTGTCTGAGGGAGTGTCACATTTATTCACCCTTGTAAGGGGGGAGATCAATTACTTCGTTCTAGAGATCTTATATAGATTTATTTACTTATTCTGAGATATAAACTCAGTCCGGATATGCAAGAACTGAGGAAAACCAATGGAAACTAATAATAATAATAATGGATTTACTGTCAAAAACCTTTTTGCACAAAAGAACAAACTAGGACTAGTATTTTGTGTAGTCGTCTCTTACCTCTTAAACACTGTGGTGTTTCACTGAAACTATTAAAATATATTGATAATATGCTAATTTTTTTGAACTGGGAGACCCAGTCGACGTGCAGTCTAAGGCGTTAGCTCTTTATACCTGGGTTAGAGATAGCACTGGTTCGAATCCTGGCCTTTACTGTTAGTTTTTATCAGTAACGTTCACCTTTTTCTGTACTGATTCTCCCCTTACTCTGTCTGAAAAGTTCCCCACACAGATCAATAATCTATAGGAATAGACAGTGTAAGGTTGGAAAGGAGATCGGTGACTTCTAAAAATAATAAATAATTTATTTTAAGAAACAATAAAAGTGTAAATATACTACAAAGTTAAATAGCCTTGTTGAGAGCGTCTGACTTTATTAATATGGTTTATACAGGGTGTGGGAAAAGTCTGTGTACGGTTTAATATTTAATAAACCTTAGCAGATAACATCTATAAATTTTGCTCAGTGTTATATGGTATAGCAATATGGTAGAGTCATATGTTATAGCCATATGGTATAGTCATATGTTATAGCCATATGGTATTACCATATGGTATAGCAATATGGCATTGTCATATGGTATAGTCATATGTTATAGCCATATGGTATTACCATATGGTATAGCAATATGGCATTGTCATATGGTATAGTCATATGTTATAGCCATATGGTATTGTCATATGGTATAGCCATATGGCATTGTCATATGGTATATTCATATGTTATAGCCATATGGTATTACTATATTTTATAGCCATATTGTATTGTCATATGATATAGCCATATGGTATTGCTATATGGTATAGCCATATGGTATTGCCATATGGTATAGCTATACGGTATAGCCACTTTTGGCGATTTAACTACTGTATTTTCTATTCTCATTTACATATATGTCGATATAAGTAAATATGTAAACGAGTATAAGAGCGTCTTATTAAAATGTATTTAATATTTTTGCAGGTATATAGATAAAATATATGGTTGTTTATTATATTTATACGTAACACTATTGTTACGTGTTATGGTTTATGGTATTTCGAGTTCTATTTATTCTGCGCAGTTGTTAAATAGATAAATATATATGGCCAATGTAACTATTATTAATGTTGATCAAAGACTACTACAGTTCATCAATTCATGGTAATCACTACTAACTGGTGAATGAAAGGACCTTACGTGTATGGGTGGGTGGTGGGAGGATCATTAAATCCGAACGTGTTCGTGTGTGGGAGGGCCATTACCATCGTAAGTGTACGCACATAGCATAAACATATTTGTGCCTACATTGGTTTGCTTACACTATTTTGAAAAAAGTGCAACCGAGTAATTCATACAATAACATGTAAACAGGCTTGGTATCATTGATGTTTAATTGCACATAAAATACATCTATCCACTTTATTTTAATACATACACGTATATATATATTAATTTGTCTACCAACTCTAAACCCATGGTTCAAAATACGTACGTATTTTAACGTAAATTTAATTTAAAGTTCTTAGTGAACACGCAATTTAGAAGGGTGTATAAATCGTGCGTCTAGGGTTGTTACGACCTAGGGGTAGCTCATTTAATGGTAAACACTCGTGTTAAATGTGATGTGTCTAATAACTCTTTGAGTGCGAGAGAGTCCGCAATAAATGTAATTGAATTCGGTCTACACGCACGGCATTTGATGAACCATGCACACAACCCTTTTTCTCCTGACTTTGGACTAACTTGCCTTTCTGCCCTTCATACATTATATATCACATTTGTGCTCTCACATACTTCAAGACTTCGCATAGATAGAAGCCTTCAACCTATTTAACGTAACATGACATACAAGGATTTCTAAACTACAACCAATATAATTTTACATATGTGAAATAATGTGCGCGTTTGAGTGAGAACTGTAAAAGGTGTACGATCGAAAATTATTTTGAAAGTATTTAAAATAAAAGTGGCAGGTTTTGTTATAAGTAGTGAATTTGTTAAGGGCTTCTAATACATTTATTTAAAGAGCTACGACTGTCTAAACTGGCTAATTCGGTATTTATAGGTACAACGATCACGAAGAAACCGTGCAAAATATTTATACAAATTTGTAGAATAAAGAGGGAAAATATACTAAACAAACCTAATGTAAGGTAAAGCTTAAAAAAAACTTATTCGTTGAAAACATAATCAAATATTTTTATATAAATACCATCTGTACAAATTTTAAGTTTTAAATTAATTGTACAATTATCTTTACCTGAAAGAGTAGATTAATAATATATAAAAACTTTATTGCCAGGGGTTAACTATAAAAGAGGTAGTTATGAACTATTGTGCTATTTGCGTCGTGTCAGGTAAGTACAGTGAGAGAAAAGGGACGGGAGAATAACATGTTACGTGTGTGTTAAAGGAGTGGTCAACTAGATTCCTTGATGAACATTCTAAAGAGGTTATAACATATATTAGTATCTCTTAGCAGAATAAATACTACAACTGTTCTTAAGCTGTTTTTCAGTTAATTGTATAATTTAACGTTACATTCAATTTACAAATGTAGATACAAGTAGTGTTTTAACTAGCATAATACGTGTTGGTAAATATACAGTTCAAGTAAAACGTCACACAACACAAAATTTATTACAATATAAGCACAAAATGCACAAAAATATTACAATACAAGTAAAAATTGCACAAATATTATGGTGATCGATTTCCGTGAACCACACTCACCTCCCTCAGACCAGAGGGATTCACAGAAGAATGGAAAATGGTGTACAACAACTCAATTTATAGGCCTATGATCACGTGACCCTATTTTTAAAAACAAGAGACATGAAAGATCTAATGTAGCTAAACACCTTCTGAATTGTACCCATAGTTTGAATAAAATAGATGAAAATGTAGACATTCTAAAAGTTTGTAAGAAGGGTCGTATTATGAATGCTTGGGAAGAGTTATTTGTAAGGATCCTGATAAATTAATGAATGAACAGGTTAATTTTGATACCGAAGTAGTTTTTAATAATATATTTTCAGCGAGTAAAGAACAGAAGTAACAGCCAATAGGGATTAACCAATAATATCACAGCAGCCACCTTTTTGACGATTCCAGCCAATTGGGTCACGTTATCATAGGCCTATAATTTGAGTTGTTGAACACCATTTTCCATTCTTTTGTGAATCCCTCTGGTATGAGGAAGGTGAGCGTGGTTCACTGATATCGATCACCATAATATTTGTGCATTTTGTACTTGTATTGTAATATATTTGTGCATTTTGTACTTGTATTGTAATATATTTGTGCATTTTGTGCTTATATTGTAATACATTTTGTGTTGTATGACGTTTTACTTGTACTTGATACAAGTGTCAACATTTTACTTCAAAGCGTCTATAATCCTTACATTAATCAATAGGGAAACTTAACTTGAGCCTTTTAATCGTTCTTGCAACATAAACTAACAATATTTTTCAGAATAAGAGACATATATTTAGCTATATATTTTGTTAAAACAAATACAAGTAAGGTAACATGCAAATCATACAATTTTTATAGTAATAAGATCAAGAGAACGTTATTATTGTAAAATAATGAAACGCCAGTAGCATTCTCACATCTTAACATGAATGTAAGGTTGGTAGTATGATGGGTCTAAGATAGGGTAAGAGTCTATGGAATATGTTTAGTGTGTATGTGGTATGGCTTAATATTTAATACAGCACAAGCGAACGTCACACAACTCAAATATATTACAATATAAGCACAAAATGCAAAACTATATTACAATACAAGTACAAAATGCACAAATATTATTAAGGTGATCGATTTCAGTGAACTACGCTCACCTTCCTCAGACCAGAGGTATTCACAAAAGAATCATAATCTATTTAGTAAACCACAGCAGATAACATCTACAAACTTTTCTCAGTGTTATATGGCTATATAAACTATTTTTTTCAGCTAGTTATTAGAAGCTAATTAAACGCAATTTTAAATAAAAATATAAACATATTGTACTTTATAATTACGTTAAGACATGTTTATTTAAAAGAATAAATGTACTAAATTTTACAGGAGAGCAATTAAGAATATAAGTACACCGAAAGAGATAAAAGTGACAATTTTACACTTTGTTGTTTAAGTTATACGGGAAGAACATCAGATAACTGAACCTTCCGAGCGCTTGATTAATTATCCAATTAGTTTTTAATTAGAAACACCTTCAGGTCCTGAACTTGCTGAGAGGTTTAATAAAGTGCCAGTTTACACAGATGAATAACAATGTAACAACCACTGCTGTAATTTGTAACTCCACTTAAAATTGTTTAGTGTACAACTAAAGGTAGTATACTTGTTGTCTTTATATGGGTGTACATTTATGTAGGAAGTGATTTAATTCTCAATAAAATAATTGAAAACTTGAAACATCTTGCTACCAATTTGACTAGTTATGGTGGCTACTAAGTGGGAAATATATTTCAAAATTAATTTTGAATTATCACCTGTCAACATTTATTTACAATTTCCCAAACTGGTTTAAAATAGGATTCAAGCATATTATATTGTATGTGCTATTCAATTACTAGGAGTATTTCTCTCTAGGCTGCTTGATTTTCTTGATAAATAGAAGATTCTGAGCGAGGACCCATTTGGTTTTAGACCTGGAAAGTCAACCATTGAGGCTGTCACCAGACTAGTCGATTTGGTGTTGGATGGATTAGAAAACAGACAAAAAACGGTCGGTGTTTTTTTAACTTGTCCAAGGCTCTTGATTGTATCAATCACAACCTACTATTAGCAAATATTGAAAAGTATGGCATTAGTGGACCTCCTTACTCGTGGCTCAAATACTATTTGGACGACAGAAATCAATGTGTTCACATTGATGATTCATTTTCTAATAGTAAAATAGTTCAGTGTGGAGTTCCACAGGGGTCTATTCTAGGCCTAGTTCTCTTCCTGGTTTACATTAATGAGGTAGGGTCTTCTGTCTTGAGTGGAAATATCGTTCAATATGCGGACGATACAACACTCTGCTCCAAAGCTGAGTACATTCCTGCACTTGAAATTGAAGCGTTCACTAGTCTTAATGCTTGTGTCCAACAATTTGAAAGGGAATATCTACAAACCATTCAAAAACAAATTACAATTAATTTTTCTTTATGAGATCAAGAGTGCCTTGAAGCCACTGTTATTGGTTGATGGAATCCCTCTTGATGAAACAAACTCTGTCAAGTTCCTGGGAATTCACTTAGATAGGGCGTTGACCTGGAGCTCCCACATTGACAGCGTTTGTGCAAAAATTGCCTCTGGTATTTTTACTTTGAGAAACATTTCAAAATTTTGTATTGTTAAGGTACAGTTAATGGTCTATTTTGGTCTCATTTACCCTCACTTTACCTACGGAGTGAGACTGTGGGGTAGCTGTTCCTTGGCCAAACCTCAAAGAGTTTTCCAGCTTCAAAAATAGTAATCTGAATAATTTCCAAATTGAAAGTTAGAGATTCATGCAAACAGTCCTTCGGGAAATTAGGTTTGCTAAGACTGGCTTGCACTTAGATTTTTTGCTAAGACATGTTGTAGATCGCACTGTAATGTAGATTCAAATGTGATTTAACACGAGGCAGGGACATCTACCAACACCATACGAGAAGTCACATTTATAGAATGGCTCGGCACCTTACAGCGACCCTGGAACGGAAACCGTCTCTAGTATCTCTAGTCTCTTGAATATTATAAGGGAACAAAACCTAAACAAATTCAAATCTCGATTAAAAGGCTACTTGTCGCTCTCGCTTGTTATTCTGTGGGTGAATTTATAACAGACCCCTAATTTGCAGTCGGCTCGAGAGAGATCCTGTATGAAAGTTATTGCTGTAGAAGTTTTTTTTTTAATGAATGCGTGTGTCTGTGAATGAATGAACTTCCCCCTTTAAACTTTGCTGAAATTGTGATACTAGCTACAGTTATTTTAATCCTATCACCGAATGTATAATTAGTTAGTATCATCTTTAATACTAATAATATGACTTTCACTATACAATATGTACATGTTGTCAAAAAGCAATAAAAACTTATTCATTTAATCTCGTTAGTATTTTTGGAGCTAATATGTTTGTGGCTCTACTTATTTTATGTAGACGCCACATTTTCTTTCACAAATTCAACTCCTTGACCTCTTAGACAATTTGTCTGTTCTTTCCATCAGCTCTTGTATCTATCGTTACTGGCTATCTGTAATTTCCTTTACGGGTCTTGTAAGAAACTGCTCAGTTATGCTCGTCAACTCTCATATCCTGTATAGAAAAAACAACATGTCATTTTCCTCAAACCCACTTGTATTGTATATCACTGGGTATTGTTATACAAGTTCTATTTAATTTTTTGTTAATTTCTACCGAAACTATCACGTGGTGTGACCTGTGTTTGTTCCTCAGAACTATTATAAGAATCAAAACAAATACTTTTCAGTGATAAAATTTGGTTATATTGATAAATAAAAATAGCTATATATGCTACTAATTGTATTACTACTTGTCGCATGACAATGTAATAAATAAACATCATTTACTAATATTTATAGCCTTATTTTTGTCTTCCAACTAACTAAAAATGAAAGAAAAATATTTTCCTGAGTTGTGTGGTAAGCTGTTCTATCATTCCAGTCCCAGCAAAGGGATACCAATTGAAAAAACGCTGACGCACTGTGCCCAGGGCTGCCAGACAATATATTTAATTCAAGTATTAAGTATTTTTTTAAATTTTTATAGAAGATTATTTTTAACATAACTGTCAAGCTATTCAAGGATTTGTTGTAACATTTAAAAATTTTATTAAGGATTTAAATTTATTTACATAATTTTCATGATATTAAAAATTAACAACATTTACAAAACCAGCTTATCTAAAGAAAAAGCAAAAACCATCCTATAATAAGAATTTACTTTAAAATAATTTAATAATACTTAAAAATTTTCTAGCACAATGAGTTTTAACTGCAATAAAACAAACTAACCAAATAATTAGTAAAAGTAAAAATTATGTTTGTAGTGCTAGTGTACCATTTAAATACCTGGACCTTTAAATGTCCATTTAAACAGTTTTACAATAAATGTAATAGTAAACAAACACCAGAGTGCAATGTGTAGATCAGGTGACCTCATAGCAGAGCTGTAGAGGAAACTAGGTTTAGCCAGTAATGCTGGACATGAGAGCTGACAGACAGGCAGCCGACACTTTTAACCAGAGTGGTACAGGAAAACACCATATCCTGGTATACTGGATATGAGAGTACAAAGGGTTAGTAATAAATGTTGATAATTGGACTAGTTTGTTTGACTGCTAGTTATGTTGTTGATTCTTTCACCCTAAAATAAATGTTATTTTTATAAATTAACTATTATAAATATTTTACTTCCCGTAAGTAATATTTTATTTTTGGCAATTATTATTGATCAGTTATTTTATAAAACTGGGAAATTTATCTAAAACGTATCCACTGATTATTTTTAAATGTAAGAAATAATGTAGAGAACGTAGCCAGCGAAACATTAACAAATACATTTTGAAAAAATGCAGACAGTTTCATCATTAGTGTTGCCAAGTGTGCTTCAGCTCAAGTCTGTTGCTGAGCTCTCATTTATTTCTTGGAATTCTTATTCTCAACTTGTCTAAAGTGGTGGGTGACTCTATGTTAGGTCATTACAATTAATTAGTCAGAATTTAGAACGTTACAGTGGTCTAAATGCGGAGTGATTTGTTCTTTTGTGAATTGTTGCATTTTAAAGAGATTTTAATAATTTATTAATAACCTTGTAGCATACTCATGAAAGAAATTAGAATTATCACACAATTATAATTTTTCTCCGTACCATAAAGTTCATTATTTTGATGTTTTAAAATAAAACTACAAATGACCTTCTTTAAAATGATATTTTTTAGTGTTTATAAATCTAATTGTGAAAACCTTTATTTCTAGGTTATGTAAACAAATACTATGATCAGACAGGACCAGAACCCAGGAATAGTAAACTGTATTTTTGCAAGATTGAATTTGAGATCACATTCTCAAAAAATAATGATGCCGTGTACTGGTTTTTAAACCTTTATATATATGGTTTTATCATTAGTGTGCAACGTGTTGGTTGAAATACAAACGAACGTCACACAACATACATTTATTACAATATAAGGAAAGAATTACGTTGATCGATTTCGATCAATCGTGTTAATATTCTTCAGACCAAAGCGATTCATAAAGGACTTTTATATATATGTATATATATATACATATATAATCCTTTTCTAATATCCAAACACATTAATAGAGGTCAATGGTGTTTGTAATTCCAAAATGTTTTATGAACTCTGATCATAAATCATATGAACATATAATTGTTTTCATAATGAAACTGAAAATAAGGTGTAAGCTGTGGAACATCTTTAGAATTAATAGTCTACTATGTGCAATAATACAATCACGCAGGGCTGATCACGACTTGCGCAGTGGTTTGAGCTGTGGAGTGGACGTTCCAGCGCTCCACCGCCGTACGTCACGGGCATTAATCATTTCCGTCTTCAAGCTACGGTCTTTGTTCAACTTTTGCAACAGTTTTTTGTTGTAAAAATTAACTAATGCAATTTGTTTTACTGTTTGCGATATTAATCATTATGTTTTTGTTATTATTAAAATTAAAAAAGTTATTTAATTTCATCGTTTTAAGCTTTTTTATGAGTTTTGATAAAACCAACCATAGGTCGCTGTTACTAGTGAGTTTATAGGCGGAGCTTCCTACTATCCAGCCAGTATGAGGACACACACATGCGCGCACGCGCGCACGCACGAATTAGTACCAGTAATATATTTTCCATAACACTCAGTGCATCTCTCTCACATCACTGATTTCAGTAAGTTGCAATCCAAGCGGCTTATCTATGATACCATTAAAATTTTCGTAGATAACTATTGTTATGTTCTGTTTTCAATGTAATACTAAAATTGATCCACACTTAAAAAAGAAGAAACAATTTTTATGAATTTTTCATTAGAACACCTTTAAACAAGGAATGTTCAATTGAAAAAAATCCGTAATAAATAATAAAATCCTTTCATTTATAGGGAGAAAGTGTAATTTAAATCAGTAAACTGGACATTTCAGCCAGTGGTGTGTGAAGAGCACATAAAACAGGAGAGCAGCACACAAAAACGCATCGATGACGTCATCCTGGGAGTCATAAAACAACCCCGTACCCGTGGTTTGGTGTGTTAAATGGTATAATTACAAAACCACTGCCATTTCAATTTATATGCTACATTTACACTTTATTTATTCCACGTCAACAACGTACAGATAGACATATATTGCTACACTGCGTTGGTTAGTAATAAGTTGTGTCTAATAAATGTGTATATAAATAATTTAAGGTTAAATACTTAGTAGAAATGAAACGAAGGGAATGTATTCACGTTATATAAGTCCATACGAATTTATTGTGGTTTATTATTATTCTTACTAAGCCGCCGATCAATATATAGGGGAAATGACGAGCGAATGAGTGTAGTCATTGTTACTAACTATGTCCACTATTCCTCAGAAAGAGCTATTTATTAACATCCCATTAGCGAGGGTCTAGCCAGGATGACTAAGAGACTTATAGATTTAGTGGAATCCATTTCAACAAACAATCCTGAAACTTAATACTCTTCCCTCCGCAACATCCAGACATCGACTACCACCAAACATGGACACCCCAGACTCTTCTAGTAGTGTTTCCGTCGACAGCAACCATTGAGTGGACGCTATGTCAGTATTAAGAGGAACAAGCATAGAACCTTTCGCCTACAATCTCACTTTGTCCCCCAAGTAGCTGGGTTACAGCACTGCGCCACTAGTGACGACGATTATAGTGAAGAAGTACTAAATAATAAAATATAAAACTAAAGATTCCGATAACAACTGCCTCAAGGTGTTATCTACAATATTTACATCACCAAACGATCCACCCATACTGTGATGTGGAATCCTCGGCGGTATCTCAAAAACTCAAAAGTCCTCTGCTAGCGTAGCAGTTAGAACTTCTGCTTCCAATGAGTGTCTTGTGTTCGAAACCCACGAGGTCCACTTAAATATATCATTGGAGTTTGAACTGTTGTCCCTTAACAATGTCTGCGTACTTTCGTATAAAATGCAAAAAATGTATTATAGAAGATGTCACTCCACTACATGGGTGAAATGTTTGTGAAGATTTTAAAATTATTGTAAATAACACCTTGGTGAATATTGTAATACTATAATGACACCGGCCGCTTAAGTTTATGAATCAAGATAAAATAATACCTTTGTTTAGTTGCTTAGTAAATGAATCGTACATATAGTTTAGTTTTAATAACGTAGAAAAGTAAACTCTATATTGTTTACACATATTCAGGTGTTGTATACTTTGTTTGAAAATTAATAAACTTATCTATTATTTTTATCATTAATATTGTTAAATGCTGAGAGAGAAGTACGGTATAAAGTACAAGGCTAAATATAGTAATTATTTTATGAAATTCGGATTGAATGAAAACCGAAATGTATATCTGACTTAGGCACAGAACGTGGATTGCCTCAGAAATAAGTCTAGGAACATTGATAAAGTCACGTTTCCAATCAAACTCGTGGTCGTCATAATCCTACTAAAACAACATTGTTACGGTGGTATTACGTATTATCATTCTTAAATATTTAGGGCGAATGTGAATAATCGTACGCGTGTACGATGAGTGTAGTCTAGTTACTAACTGAATTAAACTGTTCCTCCGAAATGGCCTTTTATTAGTAACCCATTATCCAGAGCAACAAAAGGACCTACAGCTTCAAAACCACGTATCTCAATCACGTAGTATTGGTCTGATTTTCAGCTAACTAACAAGCCTTAATTTCATTTCTCTCCCTAAACAACATCTAGACACTGACTACCACCTAACATGGACACTCCAGACTTCTCTAGTAGTGTTTTCCCCGATAGCAACCACTGAGAGGACGCCATGGTGGTTTAGAATCTACTGCCTACAATCTCCACAACACTTGGTCCCCAAGTAGCTGGATTACAGCACTGCGCCACTAGAGCTGATTAGTAACATTTACTTTGCGTCCTTGAATGTTTTTAATAAGATAATAGTTGTTGTGCTGCAAGAGATTTGTTTATGAGATGCCAGTAATGTGACGTCATCATGTAGCCCGGCTGATTGGGGCTAAGTTGGAGAGTTAGTGATTAGTTATATTCTTAGTTTTATTATTATTAATGAAACAGAATTTCCTTTATGGTTACCGTCATATTAAGTATATGAGGGCGTCCATTGGTCTACATATAAAAGTGGTTAAAAATGTTACAATACCTTTTAATTAAATTATTCACAAGTACAGTTAATTTTAAAAATCAAAATAATAAGAAGTTACTATCAAATATTTTACTAAGATAGGCGAAGATTTTACTAGCTTAGTGGTTAGCACTTCTGCTTCATACGCAGAGTTCACGGGTTCTAATCCTAAGAACTCCGCTACAGAATTTCTTGATAAGTTTGTACAGTTGTTTCGTAACAACATTTGTAGACTACGTTAAAAATGTGAAAAAAGTGTCATGGAAATTCAAGGGATCAAAACATGTGTATTATAAATTTTGTGGGTTAAATACGTATATTGGTGAGTCTCTAGCACTGTACGTGTATGTGCAGGGGTTTTGCAGTCGATTACCCCAGAAGAGCATTGAGTGATATGCAGTGAAGAAAATATACGAAGTGAATGTTCAATACATACTAACATATTTATGTAAACAAGTTTAACAAAAATAAATTATGTTAAAACGTTAATCTGTTAGTAAAAGTATAATTTACAGTATTATTGTTCTTATTAATTACACTTAAGTAATTAGTAACTGTTATTTCAGAAACTTCAAAAATAGAAATGTATAACTATATTTAGTCATAAATTAAAAGAAATTAACTGCACTAAATACAAATTAGACCATATACGATATCATCAATGATGTTATTGATTTTTATAATTTTTAGATAATTATTGATAATTTATACTGTTTATATACTTTTTCCATACATTGTAATATATTTCAGTAAGAGAGTTTGATTTAAGTAAAAGTTTTCTATTAAATTTGAGTATATATTATATGATTTAAATCATTATATTAATAATTTAAAAAAACAGTAAAATGAGACATATGAACTTCCACTGTTTCATCAATTAATTAGTGTTGTTATGTTGAGCTGTTATATCAACAACGTTTCCTTTTAAGTGAAAATAAAGCAGTTTCCTTCAGCAAAACTGATACTGAAGAGTGAGGGTGCTAATTAACAGCAAATCTTATCATTGAGAAATACGATTTAATCTCTATGATATAATACATAATTAAGTTAGTTAAGAGAGACGCTTACATAATATTTTGTTGTTATAAATTCTATAATTATTTTACTATGTTTGAATTCGTTCAAATTTTGCAATATTTGTGTAAATATTTAATACTATGAGTTAGTTATTTTTATCAGCAGGTGACTGTCAGTTATTATTACAAAATATAATTGCTACTTTACTAAAAATTAATTGTACAAATTACTTCTTAATATTTGCAGTTATTAATTATTAAGAACGAAGACATAAATTAACAAAAAATACGGATCTAGTTTGTATTTCACTATAGGAAATCCACTGAGATAATTTAGGATTTCCTAATAGATTATTTGCCTTATTTGAAACCTACTGTATGTAATTCAGACTGTAATGTAATTCAAGTAGTTTACTATCTATTTTACTCTGCAGGCAATATTGGCGCAGTGCTGTAATCCAGCTACTTGTGGCCATAGTGTTCTGGAGATTGTAGAAGGTAGGTTCTGTTCTGTCGTTTTAAAACTAAAACAGCGTCGGTCAATGGTTGCCATCGGTGTGGACATATCTAGATAAGTCTGGGGTGTCCATGTTGGATGGTAGTTACTGATTGGATGTTGTGTAGGAGAGATAACTGAGTGTTAGTTACTTACCCACCACTATACGTATAGAGAACTTGTCATTTAGCTGAAAATCAAACCAATACTACGTGATTCGGATTCCACGTAAAGATGCAAGTACCTTACTTGCCTTGGCTGTTAGACTATTACTAAACGGGTCTTTCTGAGTACAAGAGGAACTCAGTTAGTAATCAGACTACACAGGGCACTCACAATCATATAATCATTCATATTTGACTTAAAATACGTCCTAAGCGACCCATAGCTAAGAACGTGTGAATTAATATCTCAAGTAAATCTGTCGAATATAATTTATTTTAAATTTATTTTACTAACAATAACTACCCATTAAACATGCAACAATTTGCTCCAATACAAAAATAATATTGATATTTAAATTATGCAGTGAAGTACTATATTTATACTATTTTAGTTACCTTAGAGGTAATAGTTTGCCCACTAGAGCAATCTATCCCCTAGTTTAGTCTCATTATTGAAATATTCTTTTAATTGTTTATGGAGGATAACAATCTAGGAGGAGTACAAAATTAACAAGGAGCTACAATTGTGGCGTTATGATTACATTATTGACTGTTGAAACTTATTTTATAATATAATTTAAACAAGTAATCAAGTTTTACTAATGACAATATGAGTTGTTGTTATTATATTTTCATGAAATTATTATAATCTAACAAAAGCTTCAATAAGGAATTTTTCTTTTTTATTTACATTTAGGAGGGCCAGGCTTCAATACCTGGTAACGGCCCCTAAGCCAAAAGGCTTATTGTGCACCCTCCTTTACAGGACAAACCTCATCCAATCCAAAAACCTTAGAGACCATTGAGATTGCCTTGATGAGGTTTTCCTGTGCTACACCTTGGCCACCTTCTAAAACGCCGCCCAAGGTTATAGCCCGCTTCCTACCTAGAGCCGGGCAGTGGAAGAGGATGTGTCGTCCAGACTCTTCCTCCTCCCCACATTTCCTACACAAGAGAATGGGTTGGAAACCCCATCTTGTTCATGTGTGCACGAAACGTACAGTATCCAGTTATAAAACCAACCACCCTTCGGAGTTTTGATGTTAGAAGAGAAAGATCCTCAATCGTGTTGTGGTAATAAGGACTATGAAAGACCTTTTAACTAGAAACCTTTTCACAGCTACATAATGTTTTATGAACCTATTAAAATAGGTAGGCTATTTGAACACTGCATTTTAAAATGTATTAGATTAATATTATATTGAAAAAATTTTTGAACTAAAATGAATAGAATATCTGTGATACTAGAGATAAACTTGCTTTAACCGTTGGTTATATAAGCAAACAAACTACTAAGGCCAATACTGTAGTCGCACGCCTGTCCTGCTATCTAAAGTGAATGATCTCAAATAAGCGTTCAGATAACGGTTTGACATACTATTACTAAGGTAATAGTTGAAAATTAGTAATAAATAAGGAAATAGTTAGTCACTTCAGCGTGTGCCGTAGAGAAACAGAGATAGTGAGACCACTGCCATTAACTGTGAAGACCAAATATTAGCTAATTTCACCGAACAATTTCAGATTTCAAGTAACCCACATGAGCGGACAGACTTATCGTTTCTATAATAAATACCATAACTAGTTATTAATGTTTTTATCATGATTATCACTCCACAAATCAGAAGAATTCTTTGTGACAGATCCTCATTTTTATGGAAGGCCAAAAGAATATATTTTTCAATATCATTATGCAACGTTGTCCAAAGGTCTTCTATGTTTACTAAATTTCTGTTTAAAGTATCGTTACTCGGTTTTAATTAAAAACGTGATGGAGAAGCCACTTTGAAGCTTAATTATATTCAGACACCACCTAATTTACGAAGCTGAAGCCGTCTTCTTTAGTTTCAGGCACGCAGTCTTTAACGAACAAACGTATTTAAAGTATGATGAATCTTTTACTTTTCTTGATCAATGTATTTCTTTTTACAACTTCTTATTAACATAAACTTCCATTTAACAGTTATTAAAATATAAATTTCTGTTTTTAAACTAATATAAAAGTATTTGTACTTATTCTTCAACTAAGTAATATCCTTATTTGGTTTAATGTTGTCGGAAACATTTTAGCATATGTTATTATATAAAATTAAAATATTGTATGTATTGTATGTTAAAACAGCAGATTGTACAAACTAGTATGTTTATAATGTATACCAAATGCTATAACATTACAAATTAATATATTTGTTATAAAACTTTTAATTTGTCACCGTGGCATCATTTATTTTAGTAATACAATTATAAAGTCATAATAAATCTTCTTTTCTAAGTAAACTACTACTAAAAAATATTACTAGTTAAGTTTATAGAAAATTTTGAAGCAGAAGTATTATGATATTGTTATTTAAATAATCTGTTATTAAAAAAATTATAAAAAAGTTATTCACTTGATGTGTTATAAATAAAATTATCCCCCACACCCCATAAACAACTTGCAAGTTCACATTTAAATTCAAAAGGGCTGGAGATAAAAGTAAACAGCTACAGTTATTTAATAAATAAAACTAGTCCAAAAAGGAAATAAAGGGAAGTTCTATAACGCTAAATGTGTATTTTGGACTCCAAACAGAATAAATTTCAGAATATAGTAGCCAAGCTTAACGTTACGAGCGTATAAAATATGAGATATATCGGCTAGAGACACAAAAATAGTGTTGATGCAACATCCTGTACGTAAAAAATGCTTGTACCTACAGTTTGTTGTGTACAGTATTGATAATATTTCAATCACTAAATGTATGTTGCACTATATTATTAATATCACAGCTTGAAATTTCGGAAACTAATTGAAATTTTATTATATTTAGACGCCTTTTTGAAATGTAAAATAGAACATTTATACCATGCTAGCCAGATTTACATAAAATTATAAATTAACATAAATAACAGCTCCCTTAATATTTCAGAAGATTTGTGTTATTTGTACTATTTTTTATTTGGATTCAATACATTTTTATTTTTCACGAAAATATTTAATCAGACATTACTTACGAACGTGAAATCTACTTACTTATCACCATACTCATGTAATTATAGTATATCAATTAATAAGATCTCCAACTATCTATTGCAATAAACAAACTGTTTAAAATACACCCACCCATCCGCCTACA
>JAQJVL010003769.1:0-55157 GCA_035578905.1 Stictocephala bisonia | reverse complement strand
CATAATAATCATATTGACCCTGGATTGAAAATAATATATAATTGAGAAAATATATACCTTGTTCAATCACTTTATTTCATATACACGACATGTTTCGATCCTTAGATCATCTTCAGGTGTAAAATGTAACAAATCTTGAAGGTAATAATAAAATTTAAATTAATTAAAAGTTAACAAATTGAAAATACATAAAAACTGTTTTTTTTATGTATTTTTTTATTATAAAAGAAATACATAACTTGTTTGGAATTAATAACCACCAAATCAAATATACGGTGGTTATGAAAAAAAGAAAACAAAAAACAAATGTTACAAATTAATTATAAGTCCACGTTGTCTTCCTTTACAAATTGCACTTGTCTTCAGCGGCAAATGCAGTGAATGCTTATCATAAATATTACAATTGGACAACAGCTTTCACTTGTACAGTAATTGGACTACTTGTATTTAGTGACCATCCAAAAAGTTTTGATAGATCGATTATTGACTGTGATATGTACAACTAACAGTTAAAATTATCTTACAATAGTAAAGAAAAGATTAATGTCGCATGTATCGTTGAGCCAATTTTTGAGTTTCTTACAAAATATTGATAAATTAAAACTGTTTTTTATTTCAATAGGCAACAGGTTGAAACATTTTGGACCCAAGTAAACAAAAGTTTTAGAGAAGAATGACTTATTAATTCTAGGTATTACAAAATTCTGTTGGCTGGTACTTCTGGTTGTGTAATGTAGGTTCTCTGTTCCCCTGTTGCCACTTTTTTTATAAAACATTTTTAAAAATTTGGAAATGAATAGGTTTTTTATTGGTAGTATTCTTAAATTTTTAAAATGTAAAGCGGTATTTTCCCTATGACATTTAAACAGTAATATTTGAACAAAATATTTCTGAGTTACAAAGAGTTTATTGATTAAGTTTTCGTGAGTCCCTCCCCAGAATTCTATCCCATACTGAAGACGTGATTGAATTAATGAAAAGTAAAGGTTTTTCAATAAATTTTGGCTGCAAAAGTTTCTAAAAAAATAAAAAGCGTGAATTGATTTTCTGATTTCAGCGTGTAAATTGATGATGTGGCTTTTAAAAGTGATTTTTTCGTCCAAATGAATACCCAAATATTTGACATCTTTCACTTGTTCAACCGATTCACAACTACAGTTGTTGATATTACAGCAAATGTGGTATTTAAAGCTATGATTAAAATTAAAACCGGTGAAATCAAATTTAACTATTTTGGTTTTCGAGACATTAATTACCATAAAGTTTTTCTCACACCATTTCCTCAATAGTGCCAAGTCATGGGTTATAAAATTGGAAATTTCTAGCCAGTCAGTACTTGAATACGTGAAAGATATGTCGTCAGCGAAGGCTATAATTTTACCACAAAATGGTTCTAACAACAAATCGTTTATAAATAAAGAAAATAAATCAGCAGAAATTACAGATCCCTGAGGGACACCAATTTTAACTTCTTTTTCACCGCTTGAATTGTTTTTCACACGGACTTGTTGTATTCGATTTTCTAGAAATGTTCGGAACCAATTAAGAGCTGGACCTCTAACTCCCACAGCCTCTAACTTTACGAGCAGTAGGTCATGATTAATTAGATCGAAGGCTTTTTTAAAATCAACAAAAAGAGCAGAAACTTTATTACTACTGTTTAGATTTTCAACAACATTACGTAAAAGAACTTAAATTGCATCTTCAGTGCTCTTGCCTTTTTTGAAACCAAATTGACTTAGAGAAAAAAATTTAGTAGTTTCCAAAAAATTTAATAATCTTGATCTCATTAATTTTTCAAATAATTTAGAAAATATTGAAAGTAGAGCCACTGGTCGATATTGTTCGATAGAATCAGAGTTCCCTTTTTTAAAAATTGGCATAATTACAGCTTTCTTTAACAATTCGGGAAATTTCCCATTTACAAAACTACTATTAATTATTCGAGATAATGGTTCAGAAATTGTATGAATGATACGTTTTATAAAGTAAACATTAAATTGATCAAAACCAGAAGACTTCTTGTTCTGCATATTTAAAACAACTTTTTCAACTTCATATTTGCTGACATAACTGAGAAATAAAGAATTAGGCTGTACTCTTAAATTAAGATTATCTTTTATATGTAGGCTAAGTTAGTAAGTATACCTGTCGAAACGTTGTGTTTGTTTCTTAAACACTCAAAGCATTGGAAATCTCCAAACGCTAATAAATAACTTTCAAACAAGAGAGATATTTAATTAATTTATCACTGTCAAAATATATTACCAAATTATTTATCATGAGTTCGCTTATAAAGAATAATATACTTGAAAACAAATGACAGCTCCCTTTATATTATTATGGTGGTAGTTATTTAGCAGGTGAAGGTGTTTGACACCAAAGTGTGGCCATGTGGGTAGCCTTACCTGTGGTTTTACCCATACCCGCATGCCTTATCACACTGTTGTTATTAGCTACAGGTATTTTTGAGCTAAGTCTTTCAAAACATAACATTTAAACTAATGTATAACACTTTCATACAAATATAATCTTAGTCTCTTTCTGTAAAATACTTTCAAATGTATTTTAGGTAGAGTAACTCGATTAAAATTTAAATTTATTTACTATTCATTTCAACAAATAAAAAACTCTAAGGTATGTAAAGAGAAATGCCCTAAATTAGATTAAGTACTCTTTAAGGTTTATAGATCGTAAGGAATTTAAGAATTTGCTTTTTATATTGACTGCTTTGTTTTGTTTAAATCTTTCACGTTTTAATCTGTAATATAGATCTATGTTTGTAATATGATTACTATATTCTACTGGATACAATTTTTGCACTATCCGAAACATTATACACTAATAAATATATCCTTTTTAGACACAATCCTGGTCAAATATTGTAAAATATCACGATAAACACTATCAACTATATTTCCTTGTATTTTTTAAGCCAGTTTTGATTTTAATAATATCACACTAAAATGATGTATTTTCATAGTACGTATTTACGAGAGCTATCTGCTCGCTGTTTTACAACATTTACAAACGAGCTTTATATTCAATAAATGATAGCAGCCATCATCGCTGACACACTTGTCAGTTATATCTCATTTCATCTACAAATCACTAAACCTACATTTCTGATTCATGCATTTAAAGTAATTTATATTGGCTTTAATGGAGGTAAAGTTTTTATTTTTTAAGTGAAACATTTTTCAGAAATTTGTAATATAATCTTAAGGAAAAGAATACCATTTGTTTATTGTAATTACACCAGTTTTGATAATAAAAATACATTAACTGTAAGATCGTTGCAAATAAAATATTATATTAAAATGCATTATTTAATAAATACTCGTAGCTAGGTATGTTTGATTTTAAACCATGTTGAAATTTTAAAAATTTCAAACAGTAATTATCTAAACAATAAATTCGTTAGAGTAGATATCACTAAACCTGTAATAAAAATGTATTTAATTATCAAAACTATTTTTAAAGTGATTCCAATTTTTTTTAAAAAAGTGCATGTATTTCTAAAAATGTAAGTCAAATTAGTTTCTCTTTGGTATAGACTCTTTATCGGTCAATCCATTACTGGAAAGTCAATAGTCCTATATTTGATGTACATTCCCACCATCAAATACACGATTTTCTTTTTCAACTACATGGTGTGAATTTGTTATTTCATTTAGTTATATTAAACACTGTATGAGCATAACAGTCGTAACATAATCGTTAGACGCCATTCGATTTCCTTTATTCATAAATACTGTTTTTAAGTATGTTGTTTGTGATAAGAGGAACTTTGTCCATAGTACATATACACTTCTTTCAAAAACAATTTATGGAAGTACATTAAAATAATGACTATTCATCATTGACGAAAGAAAAACTAAAATATCATTTCTTCGTTCAGAAATAAATTCTTAATAGTTACAAAGCAAACTAAATAACCCGAACCGATACATTGAGTTAAAATAAACAATAATATCTACAAGGAAAATTATACAATCATTTCGACCTTCATAAAAATATTTAAATGCCTGGGTCAACCATTTCATAAACTAAAGCGATTTGTATACAGTAAAAGTGGACCTATTCATCATTTTTATATATTATCAACATAATCAATTAAAATATATAAACTTCATTATTAGTAGAAAAGTTGTAAATCCTAGGGCTGTTATTTAAATAATGTAATAATAAAAAATAATAACTGAGCACCCTTAAACAATTTTTTATTAAATCAACACAACCGGTTTTGGCATTTATGCCATCTTCATAGGTGTATATGTGTTTACTTTTCAATATTGCTACAAAACCAAAAAGTAAACTTTTTTAAACTTTTCAAAAAATGTTTACTTTTGTAACAATTTTTACAAAGTTTTTTAACTTTTCCAAAATGGCTGAACCTTCCACATTTCTTTTGTTGCCCGAGACCCCGTACTGTTAGCTGAATTTAAATGTGTTGGCTTTGTTTTATTTATATTTGTGTATTTATTTGTTTGTTGTTATTGTTATTATTTATTTTCATGTTTTTGCTATATGTTGTAAATTGTTATATATTTATTATTGTTATATATCTTTGCATAGCTCTATATATTTAGTTTGATACAAATGTTCTCCTGCTGATTTTTGACTATCTTTTTTGTCTTTGTCTTTTTTTGTTATCAGTTTCATTGCCTCGAGGCTATCTATATGCATATAATTATTTTTGCCATTTTTTATAACAATCTTATGTTATCAAAAACGGTCAACAGCCGTTTTTTACATAACATGTTATTAAGATTACAAACTTAATAACAGATTAAAATTAAATTAATACGCCCCCAGAAAACCAGCGGGCGAATCTGGGAGGTTCCTAATGGAAACAACAAAGTGAAAAACTACCCGAGAACCCCAATATTTAAAATAAAATCAGAAATTCACAACAACAAAAATAAATAAACTGAATAAAATGAAATCTAGATATGTATATCGTATTATTATATAAAATGTCACTGTTATTAAAAAAAACAACAAACTATTTTCACAGGGTAATGTTTAATGAAAAAAATACATATTTATATCTTGAACAAGCACTGGTGACGCGTTCTTCACTAAGGGGTTCAAAAGCACATTCTTCAAAAACTTTTTAGTTCTGGAAGCCAGAAAGGCCGGAGAGTAAAATGGGTGTGGATCACCTACATGTCTACGTCTTCATCCTGGAAGCCGTTGAATGAACAGCGCGGTAAGTGGCTAAAGGTGGCGTCCCCTCTAGGACGCAGAGTTGAGGCTAGTCCAGCACGTAGGTATCGCACCTTGCATCCAGGAAACAGCAGTCAGAAGCCATGCAGGTGCCCGTCCATCACACTCTAACACCGGAGCCAGGGCTAAAGTAACAGCATAGTACCCAACATTTCTAGTTCGGCTCCAAACAAAGCGAAATAACAAAATAAATTCATAAAACGCGAAAAACCACCCGCCCGCCCATACACACGTACAATGGTATTGACCCACCCTCCCACCTATACACACGTACAATGGTATTGACCCACCCTCCCACCCATACACACGTACAATGGTATTGACCCACCCTCCCACCTATACACACGTACAATGGTATTGACCCACCCTCCCACCCATACACATACAGTGGTATTGACGCACCCGGCCACCCATACACATACAGTGGTATTGACCCACCTGCCCACCCATACACATACAATGGTATTGACCCACCCACCCACCCATACACGTACAGTAGTATTGGCCCACCCACCCACCCATACACGTACAGTGGTATTGCCCCACCCACCCACACATACACGTACAGAGGTATTTACTCACCCACCCACCCATACACGTACAGTATTGAGAGAGTATTGTATTGTACAGAGAAATTGAGACGGACGGATGAGATGATCAGGCAGGCGCTGGAGGAAAAGAAGCGGCTGGTAGCAGACATCTTGCATGTGCCCAAAGAAGACTTTGAGAACATAGCAGAGCTGGCAGCAGAGCCCTCCAAGGACAAGGAAGCCACAGAGATTGTCCTGGCGGCAGTCAGTCAGGGTAGGAGGAGTTCTTTAAAAACTATCTTAACTTCAAAAAACATTTTGACATTCCATAATTTTTGCATATGACATATATAACACCTGCCCACCCATATACGTACAATGGTACTGACTCACCCGCCCACCCATACACGTACAATGGTATTGACCCACCCGCCCTCCCATTCACGTACGGTGGTATTTACCCACCCACCCTCCCATACACGTACGGTGGTATTGACCCATCTACCCTCCCATACACGTACGGTAGTATTGACCCACCCGCCCTCCCATACACGTACGGTGGTATTGACCCACCCGCCCTCCCATACACGTACGGTGGTATTGACCCACCCGCCCACCCATACACGTAAGGTGGTACTAACCCACCTGCCCACCCATGCACGTACGGTGGTACTCGCTGTAAAGTTTACATACTCGCTGTACATGTATGGGTGGGCGGGTGGGTCAATACCAGTGTATGTGTATGGGTTGGTGAGTGGGACTAAATTGAAGTGTGACAATTACTCACTGATATACATGACTCAAGTTTACCTAAGATTATATGTGACATTAACTCACTGATATACATGACTCAAGTTTACTTTATGATGTATGTGACACTGACCCACTGATATACATTACCTAAGGTGGGCCTTACGTGTATGTTAAGGCGAGATTATATACCACCAAACGTGTGAATGGGTGAGAGTCAATACCACCATACGTGTATGGGTGAGAGTGAGTACCACCATACGTGTGTAGTGGTGAGAAAATCTGTACCTCCATAGGTGTGTGTATGGGTGGGTGTAAATCCCACCATAGTTGTGTGTATGGGTGAGAGTCAATTCCACCATATGTGTAGGGGGGTGGATAGAAGGGTTATTAACACTTTACGTGTATAAAAAGAAAATTAACTGTCATACTAACACGAGCTACCATAAAACATTTAAATGTAATATTTGTGATATAACATGAAGAGGTACAGGAACGACATAACTACCAAAATTAGTCTTACCCAAAGTAACAAAGAACTAAGTACAACTGTTTCTAAAAAATTAAATAAGCAAAAATGTGAACAACAGAAAACAATTAGGCTATACATAACTCAGTAATATATTACTACAATCCTGCAATGTGAGGTAACAGCATATAAAGTTTACTAGACCTAACAAGTAAAATAGGACTAGTTCTAAAAATAGAGTTTGATGCTGATTTTATTATAAAACAATTGTGGCCAAAATACAAAATTAAATTACATATATAAAAATATGTTTTAACTGCATATATATTTTTAAGAAACTGCATAGAGAATAGATTAGAATTAAAAAAATCCTATAACATGAAGGATACCTGTAACATGATCGAATGTTATCTAAAAATATCTGGCACACACACCACACGTATCTAGATGACTCAACTTTACCTAAACATTTTGGCTACATTCACCTCACTTATTTATGCGACTTACTTTTACCTAAATATATCTGTCAAACTTACCATTCTGATATATTGCATTTAAGACTACTAAACGCTGTCCGTCAAATTTACCGTCACGAACCGTATAGCGCAAGTTCACTATACGGTGTTGGTTACACTCATCCCACTGATCTACATGACTCGATTTTACCTAAGGATGTATGTGACACTGACCCGCTGATCTACATAACTCAAGTTTACCTAAAATTATATATGACATTAGCCCACTGATATACATGACTCGAGTTTACCTAAGGATGTATGTGACACTGACCCGCTGATCTACATGACTCAAGTTTACCTAAAATTATATATGACATTAGCCCACTGATATACATAACTCGAGTTTACCTAAGGATGTATGTGACACTGACCCGCTGATCTAGATGACTCAAGTTTACCTAAAATTATATATGACATTAGCCCACTGATATACATGACTCGAGTTTACCTAAGGATGTATGTGACACTGACCCGCTGATCTACATGACTCAAGTTTACCTAAAATTATATATGACATTAGCCCACTGATATACATGACTCGTGTTTACCTAAGGATATATGTGACACTGATCCGCTGATCTAGATGACTCAAGTTTACCTAAAATTATATATGACATTAGCCCACTGATATACATAACTCTAGTTTACCTAAAGATGCATGTGAAAGTGACCCAATGAGCTACATGACTCAAGTTTACCTAAGGATGTATGTGACAATTACTCACTGATATACATGACTCAAGTTTACCTAAGATTATATGTGACATTAACTCACTGATATACATGACTCAAGTTTACTTTATGATGTATGTGACACTGACCCACTGATCTACATAACTCAAGTTTACCTAAAATTATATATGAAATTAGCCTACTGATATACATGACTCGAGTTTACCTAAGGATGTATGTGACACTGACCCAATGATCTACATGACTCAAGTTTACCTAAAATTATATATGATATTAAACCACTGATATACTTAATTCAAGTTTACCTAAGGATGTATGTGACAATTACCCACTGATCTACATGACTCAAGTTTAACTAAGGATGTATGTGACATTGACCCAATGATCTACATGACTCAAGTTTACCTAAGGATATACTGACCCACTGATCTTCATGACTCAAGTTTACCTAATGATGTATGTGACACTGACCCACTGATGTACATGACTCATCCTTCTAATCTATATGCCTAACGTTCTTGTGATTCATATTTGATCAACATGACAATCACATTTTTTAACTTGGATAATCAACTTTCATTGTCTTGGTACTTAGAGGGCCAAATCATTTAGAATAGTCCCGTGATTATAAAATACAAAATAGCTTTTGATTTTTAAACATCACGAATGGTCAGGTTCATAACCAGAAAGTTATTGCATGTTATGTTATTCACGGAAATAGTTAAATTTAATCTATGATGTGTATTTTCGTTAAAAAAATTAACTTCAAATAAATTACCTTCAGTGTAAACGGAGGTAGATAATAATAAAACAATTTACCTTTAGTGCAAAATCAAATAGTAACCATAATTGGTAATATATTACTTTTAACATCGTTGTTGCTTCATTTCTGTAGATTTTTACACACTCTTTTATATACAATATATTTGATACATTTTGAATATAAATAAATTGAAAAATGGTAATAATATATATTTAAATTTATTACAATGAACTTATTTTACGTTCGTTTATTATTTATTTAATACTTTAATATCTTAAAATACAATACTGACAACTTTTATTGCGAGGAATTTACTTATTTAAATTTATCTTGTTAATAATAAAGGCAATACATCCTTATATTGTAATAATCAACGAATGAAATATTCTGCATTCATGTATTCAGCATATTATTGGATGTTCACAGAGAGTCCTTGGAGAAATTGAGTCTGCCGAGAATTTATTCAAAAGGATATATTAATAATACAATTGTGCTTTCATGACAAATGCGAATATTTCCTAGGCTATTGCGTTATTATATTTAATATGTAATATCAATGGCAAAATAAAACAGGATTTCTTATATACTATAAACCTATTCAAATAGTCGTTCAACGCCTTGTTCCCTGACTCAATTTAGCATCTATTTTAGTCAATAGAACTAATTTTGTTTGTCATTAATTGTGGGATTGGTTTTTGACTATTTATTTCCCCATTTGTGTAATTAGCAACATATTTATGAGACATAATCTATCATTTGTAGATTAACATAACTTTAAAAAATACTATTTTGAAATCTGTGGTATTAGATATTAGTTGTTTGATTTCCACAGGTATTTAAATATGAATAAACTTGTTGTAAATTAAACTATAGTATTAAATTATAATATTTGTGTGAATTAGGTAAATTAGTTTCCTCTGCTGATTAATTGCTTTGTTATTTTTGGAATTTAAATTTAAGGTCTCAGTGGTTTATTGTGATTTATTATATAAATATATATATTTTGTAGTAATGTCAGCAATAGTAAATAATTTTCAATTATTAATTAAACATTTTCGTTGTACAGCTAACAATTCTAAAACAGATACACAGTGAATCCTATAAAAGTAATTTTGATAAAAATATCATTTAAAAAAGCTAGAAAATATAGTTGATCAATTATTATTTATGCTTTAATTCAAGGAAATGTTTCAAGTAAAGTGCGGGTAAAGGTTCCTGCTTTATCTCCTGCTGAATTGACCAGAGGGACTATGTAAGGCAGTGCAGCAGACTATCACCAGCAATTACTATCTTACAGCTGGCTCCCTATTTACAGCTGTTATACAAAAACATCAGCTTCTTTAGCTGACACAACTGCATTATTAATTCTAATAATAACTTTCTCTCTGTGTTAAAATGAATTGATTCAATACTAAAAAATGTAATAAAAATTAACTAAATGTTTTTGGAACTGTTTGTAGCTAATTTAATTTACAAGACTCGACCAATGGTCGGGACAGTGATCAGAATCCCAAGCCACCAGCACAAGCACAAATAATATTTCTGTGCTGCCACGCATAAAATCAGGCGCTTGTTTTCATGAAAATCCTAAATGTACTATCCAGTTATTAAATATTTTACACCCCTGTCTAGACTTCTTACTTAAGACATTTTATTACTGATCATAAAAATACCAGTTTTAATTAATGGTTTTTAGACTTGCTGATTCTCCTTGTGATATGCTACTTTATTTTAAACAATCAAAATTATATTTTTATAATAAAAGCAATAATTTATTCATAAATATACGTGGATGTACTGCCAGATGGGATACATCAGTTCAGATAAGGCATTATTTATGTGCCGGTATAATGTTATTGAAATTTTTGCACAAAACAGGAATACATAATAATGAATAATAATAATAATAATATAAAACTACTTTTACTATAGTTTAATCTATCAATAACGTTACTGTTTTATTATTTAAACGGTAAAGTTAACTGTTACTATTTAATTTATCAATTTTAATCTAAAGATAACAAATATAAACGCTATTGTAGAAAGTAAATACCTTATCACCTAACGGATGATCAGGTGGTATTATAATAGCATAGGTTTTATACAATTTTACTAAACGTATCAATTAAATTTAAAATATGTTTTATAATCTTAAATTATCAGAAATATAGTAATGTATTATAAATATAAATTAACAAATGAAACTACTCGTGAGTTAATAACACAATTTCTTTTGATTGGGAAATCGTCATTTCAGAAACCACGAGTCATTTAAGCTATGTTTCTTGTTTATTTCATAAAAGGGGTACCTATTATTCACACCGCAAACAATACGTGGATCACAGAAGCCAATATTGGCGATGCAATTTTATTAAGTGTTCATCCCCCTCTATTTCTCTTCCTCTCTCATCCTCCCTTTTTCTCTTGTACGTGGGGGAAATGTTCCAGTATTTATCCAGTTATTTGTGGTTTTTGACTTTGAGATTACCAAAAACAACCTTTACATTTAGACACAATTTTCACAAAACAATCAAGAAACAAAAATCAAAAAGTGCAAAAACCTCTTTTAGCAATAACGTTATAAGTATGATTAAAAACTATAAGTTTTAAATCTAATGGTTTTCCGTTGTGCGAGACTTTCTCTGATCAATATTCTACGGTAGTAGATTTTGATTTCATATTAATTTGTAACACGCTGATACAGTATGAAGGCCAAATATGTGTGTCGAGTATAGACATTGCTACTATTTGAGGTCAACTGCTATTTACAACAGCCAATAGAAATGGTAACTAAGGGACCTAAAGCTTTACGAGGAACTCGAACCACGTAGTATTGATCTGATATTTAGCTAACTGTCAAAGCCTGAAACTCAGTTCTCATCTCCATTCCTCTTAAAATAGACTACCATCCAACATGGACACCCCGGACTTCTCTTGTTCTGTGAACGTTAATGACAACCATTGAGTGGACATCGTTGGTATTAAGAGTTCTAAGTATACAGCCTATCCTACGATCTCCTCAAACTTTGTTCCCAAGTAGATGGATTACAGCACTACGCCACTACTGCCGACATATAAACCTATATGCCTGCCTAGACCTTACTTACTACTCAAGACCTTACTTACGTTAGCCAAGATATATGTAGTTGTCTTGCATATTAGTTTTATGAAAATTGTGGATGCTGTATGGACATATTAGTCTGGTGCTATGCTGAGGATCATGTAAGTGGATATTGCATGAATTGTTAGGTGTGACGACTATAGATAGTCTTATGTATACCAACCGTAGTAATATTGCGTTATTATGTTTAAGGTTTAAATGAAAAGTAATAAAACAGTGTATTAATATAAAACTGTGTATTAATATAAAACTACGTGAAACTGTCAAGAATTTCTCGTAATATTTTATATTAGTAAAATTTCAATTATTGTTATAAACTAATACTGATATCTACTAATGAATTAAAAAGTAACATAATAATGTAGTTTAGAGAAAATAATATCTGTGTAAAAAGAGTTCCAAGAAATCATTTCACATTTAGAGAACGCCTGGAGAAAGAATCTGTTGACTTAAATAAATCAGCAATGTTGCTCTCTTTATTGAATGTCATCCTTTAATAAAGTAAAAGTTTTTTCTCTTTAAATATTTATAGGCCTATTCAAATGTTAATATTATAGTATTTTATCCTTTCAGTTACCATGTTAAAGAATCTAACATCTATGATTGATCTATAATCAGATTTAAAAAATATGAATATTCTTGAAATATAAATAAATTATAATTATGATTTATAATTAAATTTATGATTATATAAATAATAATTATATTATAATTTATATTTATATAAATTATAAATATAATTTGATATTTATTTCTATAAACTACGTATATACCAATTTTTTACGATAAGGGTAGTTGCAACTATAATTAATTATGCTGTATCTTATTCCAAAAAACAAATAATACAAATATATTTCTCATAACTACCGTCTTAGAATAGTTGAATTTACTAAAATATCCAATCACTATTTTTTTAAACTAGGTTGTACAAAAATATATTACATGACATAGATAAAAAGAATCATAACTTTACGACATTTTATGGCAGCATTTGTTATATTGCTTTAGCATCTTTAAGTGAATAAAACATAATATGCACATGCCTTTTCAATGGTATTGGAGACAAGCTAATTTTGTGCTTTTTGGCGCTGATAGTGATGGAACCAAAGGACAGAAAAAATATAGAATATAGCAAAGTGATTAGCGATTTGTGTGTAATGTACCAATATTATGCTGAAATGACATTTAGTTAAACTCTTGTTTGTTGAATATCTGTATGAAAGAACATATCCACGACCTCCCCCCCTTTTAAATATTCTAATTTAAAGCTGCAATACAAAATCAACAAAACTTGTTTTAACAGAGTGGGCGAATGAGTTTTCTATATAAATAAGTTCTATGATACATATATGACTAATTATTCACAAGCTTAATGCAACTGTTTATTAATTATTTTAAAACAATTAGGTAGAAAATTCTATTTAAAATTACATGTATAGAACACTTACAGACTGTTACACACGTATATTTGTTGTACATGCACGTTCCCTTGTGTACATTTTAGACATACATTAATCCAGTTCTACCTAAATTATAGATAAACATACTTAAACACAAAATATATGTGTATGAGATTAATGTGAACTATTAGATGTTCTGTATTTAGAATATAGCTGCTTGAATCCAATAAAAGCCAGAGAACTTCAAAAGACGAAACCAGCCTCGTATTATTCAATCAAGCAATACAAGCCTCACAAACAAAGCCGTGGAGCTATGTCATTCACAGATAAAAAAGTTGTGATGGCTTTCCCCAGCCCAGACATTCCCGATATTCCTATTCCCCGGGGAAATGTGGGAGTGAGTGTTTGCCCCTAGGCCGGCATATCAATGTTGCTAAGTGTTCTATTATTTGTCGATTGAATATGAATTAAATTAAAGTTGGTAAAATAATGTAGTATGAACGTATTATGTTTTAAATATTGTTCTTAAAACATTTTAATATTTTGTAAAATGTTTTGTTCCCATTTCCTTTTTAATTTAAAGGTAAATCATTTTAAATAGTATAACTAAAATCGACAATTTTACTATACATAACTATCTTAGTAATTAAGATTATAAATAAGTACTATAGATTTAAGGTGCTGACAGTTATTCAAATACAAAATAGTCAATATCATGAATATCTTCATGAAACTCTTTTTTGTATATGTACCTAAAGAATAATAAAATATTTGTATAATACATCGTGTATATTGCAAAATTGCGTTAGTTATGACATATTATAGAATTTCAATCTTAAAATAAATGAAATATTAACTGAATATATACATTTAAATAAAAAATGTTATTTTGCTTTTGAATATTTTTAACGCCCTATTCCTCCTGCACAGCTACATGTACTGTAACTCGTAGGAAAGCATGTACGATATCTAGCGTGAAGCTTATCAGTAACATGGGTTAGTAATTATTGACCTGCTTCCTTCTATATTACTATTGTCGTGCAGTCACGTGGAGTGACAATTAATTAAATAACAATTTACTCTAACTATTAAATGCAATACTTTAGAAATAGTATAGAGCAAAATAATACGAGGTATAGTCAAACACTTCCCGAGATCGATGTCCACAGACACAGCGTGGTTGCCAGTGGGAATTTCGTCGTCTTTCACTTAGTACTATTCCTGGAGAAGGTATATAGGTAGCGTGAGTATCGCCCAGCCACCATTGTTCCTCCGTGGAGAGCACTTTTCTTGTATTTGCGTGTTAAAATTATCGCGTTTTGAAAATGTATTTAATAAACATCTAAAACGCATTAAATTTGGTTGTTTAACTTCAAAAATCATCTTCTGGGACACTAAAAATGTCAATTCAAGCATACGGAGTTAAGGCGACGAAGAAAAGCACAAAATGTTTCGTGAAGGTGCTAAAGCTGTCAGTAAAAATGCGATAAAATTACTGAAATGCATAAAATAAATAAGTGTCAAATGTGTTTTGGCCGTCTGTATAATCGTAGGAACAAGTGTATTGTTATAGGAGACGAATATTTTGAAGGAATATAGGTTTGTAAGATTTTATCTTTGTCCAATAAACATATATCAACCAATTCCGGGAACCTTTTGACTATACCTCGTATACGTATGTGCTTATTAGTTTAATAACAGTTAAATAAACACTTCCTCAAATTCTGATTTATTTGACAAACAATATGTGAGTAAACCATTATTACCAAACTACCAAACTTATTAATAGTATACAACTATGATTCGCTTTTTACTCACCTTTACGAGTGAAAACAAATATAAAACATACAAACTTTACGAATAAAACAAAAATAAATAAACAAATCAACAAATGCCAAGGAAACATAGTGTTTCAAAAATAATTTTTTTGTATCAGTAATCCTAATTTATATTTTATTTTGGAGTTTATCTAATTAATTTTTAATACAAAGGTAGCGAATTGCATACCAATATAAACAAATAAGGAGTTAATGACATACACACCAACCCATGTCCTGTACCCCCACGCCCAGCTATTTAATGACATACTCACCAACCCATGTACTGTACCCTCACGCCCAGATATTTAATGACATACCCACCAACCCATGTACTGTACCCCCACGCCCAGATATTTTTATAAGTAATAAACATTACAATTTCCACTGCATCTTTCTTTCAATTACTTATGTAGGCGATTAGTGATATAGAATGTTTTAAATTAAAAAAATATCACAATCGTTATTTACCGTTCCATTTTTTGTTGTTAGTTAACAATCATTATGACAAATCGAATACTGTGTTTGTGTGGTATTGCTTAACCAATTATGCATTATAATGTGCTATTATCGGGCATGATACATTAATAAGCATTTAAATATACAATATATATGTCCATAACAATGTATCATAATAGATAACAGAAGTTAAAAAGGAAAGGTCATTTTTAGGATTATTGATTTGGCACGGTCCTGAACAAACGTCCTGTCATCCTTCATTACATATCCTCACGTTAGATCTCCTTAACATTCTCGGATTAAAGTGTACTAATGATACTACTAATTTACTAAGACTGTGGGTTTGTAACGTATTCCCAGAAACAAAGAACAACTAAAGATTTAATTTTTTTGTCTTTGATTTCTAAAACGCTAGAGCAAACTACATAACTTCAGTTATCTTCTTTTAAATTGTATTGAAAATTAAACAAAATGATCCTTGTTCAGCAAAATAACGATTTTCAGTAAAACTTTACTGCTTGTTAATGCTCCCGTATTTAAAGTTAAAACAAAGCTACAATAATGGATTTAAAAAAAAGCATTTTTTAACTTTTAATAAACGAAAGAATAATATAAATCTTCTTTTTAAGTAAATCAGATAAAGTTATGATATAATTAGTTAGTATAAGTATATTGCAGTATTTAATAATATGTTTGATTTATGATTCATCTTCAGGAATGTTGCTTTCAAAGAACAGTCCATAAATATCCAAAGGGCCGCCTGCACAAAATCAAACAGAACCACTCACACTGCGCGATCTTCACTCACTTTTCCAAATGGACTTCCCTTCCGAAAAGAGTCGACTTAGAAAAAGAAGCGACGAATAAAATTTTACTAAAATGTGGTGATGACAGGTTAAATATAAAACTTAATATAAAATACGTTCATATACATTGATTATCCTAATTTTAATTTATTTATTTTCAATTCAACTCAAAATCATTTATTATTACTTAAATTGATATTACATTTCAGAGTTTTTCTTTTTAATCTCTCTAGCTAATTTTAAGCTGGACTAAGCTAGATTGGAGAGCTAATTTTATCATAATGAAATATCTTTAATATATGGCTAATCTTAAAATAATTAAGTAACAAAACAAAAATAAATAAACAAATCAACAAACACCAAGGAAACATAGTTTTTCAAAAATATTTTTTTTTTTTGTATCAATTACCCTAATTTATATTTTATTTTAGAGTTTATCTCAATTAATTGTTTGATTGTTAAAAACCTCCTTCTGTATCATGACTAGTAGTTTAATTTTTAGGATTTAATTTATCTTTTACTATTTTTAAAATTAAAATATGTTTTCATTCATATTGAATTGAACACTTAACGTTATTGACATGCTGGACTAGGGGTTAACACTGACTCTCCCACATTTTCCCGAGGAACAGGAATATCGGGAATGTCTGGGCTGGATTGACAGCCATCATATTATTCTTATCTAAAAATGACATAGCTTCCCGGCTTTGTTTGTAAGGCCCGTATTGATATATTGAAGAATAAGAGCTGATTTCGTCTTACCAGTTCATATTTGGTACATAATAGTTAGAGTGTGTTATTTAATTATTACGTCACACCACAAACTAATGTATATGCCTAGTAATTATATCTACCGTTAGTTAGTGTCGAATGTTTGAGTATATTGGATTGTTTTCAATAGTTTTATATTTTCTTTATGGAAGAACATATGAACAGTTAGTAAGTAATAAATAAAAAATATAACCATGTTACTTTCCAAATAGCGTAGAATCTTCCATAATTGATTTTAAGTTTTCATCAATAGTCTTCAGATATATTACAAGGTTATGAGGCCCAATTAAAATGTATGTCTCTTCTACTCTTTTTGAACTAACCACTTATCTCTACTAAACCAAATAATATAAATATATCTTCTCATCCTCTACATTCATTACCGGTCATTAACCAATTTTTATATGGTCAGTTCTACCAGTAATAACACTCAGTGCCATAATATTTTGTTCAATTATGTTCCATTATAAATTTAACTCTTAAATAGTTAAAAAAAACATTATAAAAACTTAATAACAAATTAACTTAAGTTTAGTAAACGATTTCAGGCATTATAAACATTGGTCAGGGTTTTAAATTATATTTATCAATGACCTTATCTGGAGTTTATCTGTTTATTTATTAACAACAACAAAATTTTTGTTCCTTAAATTTAATTAGTTTTAATATAGTAACATGGTTGACAGACAACTGTCTATTTCATCGTCTATTTGTATTTAGGGTAGTACCTTTATTTTAGCACGTAGCATTATAAATGAGATATCATGGATGTAAAACATTTATCCATATATTATTTAAAATGCAATAGTTTTTTGAGCTACAATATGTTTATAATTTATAGTAACACATACGTTTTGACTTTGAAGTTGTAATAACTCCTTTTATGTAATCAAACGTAAAGAAGAAGAAAATAATTACAATAGTACAATTGTAGTTCATGCTTGGTAGCTAAATAAATATTTAAAATTTAAAATCTTAAATGTTCACCATTAATGGTGAACCATTGGTGTAACTTATCCTGTTGTACTTACATACAAAACAAATATTTCTAACAGTTATTTCACAATACACACGGTACAAGGCCGAGTTCATGAGAGTTAGCAGTTAGAGAAACAGAGGGTCAATTAAAACCTAATTATCAGCCAATATACCGTAATGGACTGAATGGGTGTAATCAAACTATAACCAGTCAACAGACAATATTAATCTCATTGACTTTTGAGTGTATATGGAATATTTATTGTCAAAAAACTAGTTTTTCTCTATTCTGTAAGAAATCAATTAATTGTATGATGTTTACTACAAAGCTGCTATATGTAGAATATCCAATAATAAATGAGGAATAAACAAAATTAAGTTTTTAAAATGCCACTTTAAACATTTTCTTAATATAAAAGGAACCTGATTGTATGGAAATAAATTTTGAGAATTTAGGAGACCGTAACAAAAAGGTGTAAAATGTAAAATTATGTTTGTTGGCAAACCACCAACCTACCATCTTTCATGACAATAAATAACTGCCAGTGTAACACCCTTACAAAAAATCACCCTAACACCTCTTAATTTGTACTCTAACTAAATTATTTGACTTTATAGTTTCTGTAAAATGCAATTTCATTATAGTAATATTTGGTCAAAATAATACAAATTTAAAGATAAATGCATACTCTGCTTAAAATTCCTAGCACGTAAAATTAATGTCATCTAGGATGGCAACTTTCAACTGAGTATACTATTTTCACAATCAGTTGTATAAAACGTAAATTGTAAACTTACACCGATGTATTCTGTGCCAGATAATGAGCAAACGAATTGAAAAATCTTTTAAAACAACACAAATCTATGTCCTTTGAATATATAATAATTTTATAAATTAATATTATAAAGAAATTAAATAAAAAACTACTTAATTTTAAGGTGAGTTTAGGACTAAAAAGTCCTCTATATCACCTAACCTTATCATATTTAACAAAATTAGCCGTATAAATATAACAAAATAGTAATATTATTACAATATAAACCAATTGCAACATATCAGTAATAATAATAAAAAACTCAACAAATCAAACGTAAAAAAACTATAGAATCATAACTAACAAGGGAATGAACTCATTTATTAGTTGTGATTCTGTAGTTAAAGCAAATAAAAAAAATATGCTATGCATTTTCCAGCCCTTTTGTAGACAAGTAATACTCAAGATAAAACAAGATGGCTTTAAATTTAATATATTTAATTGATTAACAATAAAAATTATACATTAACACTAATGCATTTTAAGAATAATTACGTAGTTATATAACCACATAAGTTTGTTAACGTTCGTATGTGCTTAATTAGCTTGAAATAACAAGGACGACTAATTGAATTGTAATACTACAGAAAATTTCCTGGTAGAGGTCAGCTAAATGTTGTTTAAACCAGAGTTTGGTATTATTTAGAACCCAATGTTTTTTAAATGCATAGTAACATTGTGTATAATATATGCCTCTTAATATGTAATACTCGTGTAATTAGTTTATTACCGTACTTAATTTATCTAAGATAACGGTAGATCACGTTTCAAAATCTACTTCCGAGATTTACAACCGTGTTTCAAAATTCCAAAACAAATTGTCTAGCTCACTGACATGATGAATGTATAAAGAGTAATACAATTAATAAGTTTGAAAACTTTTTTATGTAAATATAAAGAATGTCTATACACTTACCTTAATACTAAAATTTTTAAATAAGATAAAAGTTTTATATCAGAAATGAATAAAAAAATTAGTTTGAAAAGAAAACTAAGTAAGGATAATGTACGTCACTTGCTAACTACAGGTACGATTTGTATAGTATAATATTTCTTAAAAGAATTATTAATAACAAATGTTTAACAAATGACTGGTTATTTAAATTATGATACTATTCACATGCTGTCGGTTGAATGCATTGACTCAACAAATATTAAACTAAAGAAAGATAAGTTAATTTATTTTGTGACGCAACTGATAATTAAATATGAAAGCCACATATCAATCACTTTAGTGAAAATGTCAAAGAAAAATTCATAGAGGAGTATAAACTTGCTCTTCCCAGTATAATTGTTAGCTTTTTCAGATCCATATACGGTTCTATATTTAGGTATTTTGTGAATATAAAACAATTAATATGCATGAGAAACCGATTTATTAATTTAGGAAAACACAATCAAAGGTTGTACTCACAAAATACTAGCAAGGAAACACTCACTATGCAAAGCTGACATAAAAGTATTCTACTGTAGAAGGTAATGATAACTTTCTAATATAACATGTGATATAAAGATATGAAAGTTTATTTACAATAATCTTACAATTTAGACCTAAGCGGCCGGTGTCATAACTAGAGTCTACATTTTCCGGTGACAACTGTGTCAAGGTACTATCTACGATATTTACAAGATAACCAGATGTTTCACCCATACTGTGATGAGGATGCCACATCACAGTATGGGCAAAACGTCTGGTTATCTCGTAAATGTTATAGATAGTAACTTGATGTGGTTGTCACCGGAATATGTAGATTCTATTCCATCTACAATATATATATATATATATATAAGGTAAATCTTATAAACATTGAATTTACTATATAAAAAAACCTTCTTTAAAAACTGTTTTTCAGTATACTTAAACTCATTTCCTAAGTTTATGAAAACACCTTTCTTAATTAGCCACATTATATTGTAGGCTTACAAATTATCTTGGTCCCCATATTACGTATATACTAACTAATCAGAGGAAATAAAATAAAAATTTAATAAATGCAGTGTATTTATAAATTTTGACTAACAGAAATGTAAAAAGTATCACATTTAGATTTTTGGGGAAACAGTTTATACCATATATGATATACCAATTTGACGATATTGAATAATTCCTATGACATATTACATTTAAATAAAAGAATAAACCTTAAGTATTGATAAAATACTTTAGATTAAATAGTTAAAATTTTCACGTTTTAGTAAGTAATATACAAACATTTTATTAGTACTCAAAACTATTAACTCTTACGTATACAACTATTTGTTGTGACATTTAACTAATATAAATTTTAAAAAATTGTTATATGTAAATTAAAACATTTATTATAATTAGAAATAACCTTTAGATTGTGCACAAATATGTTATTAGGAAGTTTTAATGAATATGAATAAATGGAGACTCAAATTATGAAGATTCATTTGAAATACTTTGTATTTTCTTTTGAATTTATAAAAATACTATAAACTACAGTGTTTCACTTATAAAAATTACACAAACAAAATATTAGTAACTTTAAAGGTTTTAAAGATTTTTATCCCCAAGCATGTTTTTTGTATCAAAAACAAAAATAATTTTAAAATATTTTTCAAATAAAGTTATGAAAACCTACCGTAATTTTTCACTATTTGATTTTAAATTCCTTAAAAATATCATAAATAAACGTGTTTTTTTCACAATGCTTCATTTTTAATACTTCGTTTTTTTAATTTATTTAATTGTGATTGTTTTTCATAAAATTTTAAATTGCTAGTTACCCAGAAATCTGGAAACAGATTCCCTGACACATCGTAAACACTGCACCAGAGATTGGCAAGCTCTAGTCGCAACGCGCAAATCCCGTACTTGTCTATTTTTACTTCAATATTCGGCTGCAATAAAGAATCCAAACTGAACAAAACAATGATCCTTTGTTCGATTTCGTTATGAATCAAACGAATTTTATATGCATGCTTTTAAATACATTAAAACAACAATTTTATTATTTGTTCTATTTTTTATTAATGTAACACCTTACCTTATCACAGACATCAATTTTTATAAAAGCGTATTAAATATGCACTATTCAAAATCAAATAAAATATAGAGATACAATTTGCATGGCGAATAAAGACTTGTAAACCTATACATTATTTAGATGTAAGTTGTTCATTTATATTGAATTAGTTGTTAAAATATATTTACCATATTTCTATTTAGAACTTATATTTATTTATGTACTCTAAAACATAAATATGTTAAATTTTAAGATTTTAGCATTTGGTTTTAATATAATATGAAAGTTTAGTATAATATGACATTTTTGCAGAATTTTATTACTCGACATTTATTTTTATATCAAATGTTACACCAAAATGAATCTGACTCAGAGGTGGGATAAGGTAAGAGATTGCACTAAGTAAGACAAATCGTTCTAAAGCCTGACGTTTTAGTGTGCAGTGTACTTTACGTATATCTTACACCTGTAGATTATTTGACAAAATGCACACGTGGGGCATGAAGATTCTAGTTAATACTGATTTAGCTATAGGCAGTTATTTTATAACATCATAATAACGGGTACAACAATTATTAGTATATTTAAATGTCCAATCAAATACGTTACTACCTTTCATTACGCTTAAAGCTATTGTTAAAGTTCATCCATATGATATTATTGCAAACATGTAACTCTAACACGTTCAAAATAAAATATTTACTTTAAATCATTAAAAAAATCTAAAATTTTATTTAATTTTTCAAGAATTAAAACATAAATCTATGTTCCTTAAATTTAAAGAGAAGCAAGCATAAACTGTCGTCATTATACAGAGGATTTCATAGCACGTTAATGAATAACATAATTATTTAACAATTAATTGGTGCTTTTGTGATATGACCTCGTCATGGATTTAATTTTATAAAATTCAGCAAACTAACTCTCACTAAAGAAGACAAAACATTTAAGGCAATATAATCTTCAAATTTCAATACACAACAATTCATAAAAATCACAATTTAACAAAATTTTCCTTAAAGAAATTAGTGATAAAAAATAATTGTAGATGTAAATTCTACCACTACTTACCACTTATCCAGAATCAAAGTTTCTATTTGTTACTATAAAAATTAATTTATTTTTATTATAGGTGCTAAAATGGGAAATAAATTATCAACGCTGATGGATATTACCCAAGATTTAAAGTCACTTTACCAAAGTTTAGGCAATTTGTCTTCTACAGTAGTTAATCACTATTTCGAAAGATCAACTTCATAAGAAATCTAGCAAGTTATATTTGTTATTTCCCTTATACTTTAGCTTCGTAGATATTTTAATTGAAATTATGGTTTCAAATGGTATATAATATTATCAGCGATTGTTATATTCAATGTTTCATTTATAACACATATGGAATAACTATACTGTATATGAGAGTCTACAGTCAGAATTGTTGGAATATCGAAATTATTGACCTTACATATATAAATAAATTCATAAATAACACATTTATGAATTTAATTTAATTTTTACAATAAACAAGGAATTTTAAAAAATAACGAAATTAAATTAAAGTTTGTATTATTGTATTTTCCACTGAATAGGCAATCTGATTTATATTCAAGTAACAGTAAAAAGGTATTGTCATTGTTTTATATTTTGATAGGGGTTTCATAAGAGTTATAGTTGTTTACTTGAAGCAACTCATAATAATTATTAAATGTTTTCATCCTAAGTCCACCTTAAGATTTGGTTTATTTTTTAGTAACAACTGTATTAATGATGTAATAAAATGTATTTGAGGTTTTAACCAAACTATCATTACAATAAAGAGATTATACCATTATTTTTCCCAATCAGTTTTGACTAACACCTACTGTATATAAGATAAAAATCCATACTTTATAATCTATCCCAAGATATACGTTTAACACTGTAAACATTGAAACACATGTACGTTTTTTTCACAGTGATTTCAGTTTTTTTTTCTGCTTATTCTTATTTATCTTCCCGGTGAGTGATTGTTCTATTAATTTTTAAAACCACAAGTTTGCAGTAGTATTTGTAATATTTTTATCTTAAAAACACCGTTTTTTTTTATGTTTTAATGTATATTCTGAGCTTATTTGACCTTTTTTGACTACTATATAATGAACCCTAACACTGAAAACACTTTATAATATTTTTAATGTATTAATTATACGTTTCATAATTTATTTACTGCGTTTTTTAACAAATCATTTTTTACAAAAATGACCAAGTATGAATTTTAGGGGGATGGTGAAAAAACCTAAAAAATACGTGAATTAATTACCTATAGTTATAGAATCTATGATGTACTTGAATAAATACTAATCTAAATAAATAGCTAGTAAATTTTTTGTGTTTGGATTGAGAATTGTTTTTCTCATAGGGTTTTAAAGATATCTTAGTTTTCAACGTAAATTTACATGAATATACGTAATTATGTATTATTGTGGTGAGTTTGTTGATTAACATCATTTATAGTTATGTAGTTGATTGAAATATTAAATGTAACATAAATTATTTTACTGAAAATTTATTATTTTACGTCAAGGTGCGGTGAATAAGAATACAAACATTTTTAAAGGATGCCGTTCATTAGCCAAAGTCCTGAACAAACGTCCTTTCATCCTATTTTACGTTTCCTCTTGGCTGGTTCCTAGCAATGTTCATTAGTCCCTTATTTATTACATGTATTTTTCTTCTTCTTAATATAATACTGTAAAATTCCATTTCATCGTTTACCAAAATTATTTAAAGATAATATACAATTGATTTTGTAATTTCTTAGTCATGTTATATTTATTTGGTGTATGAATACGAGGATCGTTACTATTGATGCCTAAAAAATCTACTAATATACTATATACTTAATACAAATCCTAATAATTAAAATACATTAATTACATTACATAAATAAATAATGTTTATCAAAATATTAGAATCCATTTTATCTATAAATGATACAATTTATGGTTTTATTTAATCTCAAACTGTTTATTTAAATATAACGCTATTAAAACGACAAACAATAACCAGCTTACGATAGTGTAAATCTTGTTGGTAAAATATATGAAGCTGTTGGAATCAAAAAATGTGAATGGTAAACTATTAATATAAGTACTAAGGAAAATATTAACACTTTTTTCAATTTACATTAATTATTTAAATCCTACTAAAATAGTATCCACGTAATACTAAATATAATATTTACAGTCTTATAATTTGTTTTTCATACAATTTATGTTATGATTTCATCTTCTTTTAAGACTGCCTCAGTTCTATTTTGTGTGTAAACCTGCTTTGGCAGTATGTTTACATTCACATGACGTATGTTCAGCAACTACAGCTCTCCCGGGTTGGCTGTCTACATGAAGTGGCCTTATCTATCTATATGAGGTGTTTTGTTATCTAAATAAAACTGTAAAGGTGGTAAGTAAACTTATTGTTGCGCAAAAAGAAATGGCTCAAGATATGAATTATATTTCCTACAAATTACATGAGGCTGCTGCACCCAGAACTGTAATCTTATGTCCTGAATGTACAGTAATGTTAAATTTATATTGTTGAATACATACATGTGATATTTAAAAAAAATAATAATATTTTACGAGTAGTTTTAACAGATATATTTTTTTGTTAATAGTCCGTTAGTTATAAATAACTACAACTGATAACAAGATCTTTAATCCAAAACATAACATTGTTATTATGCTCGTAGATTATAATGTTATAGTAATAGATTATAAAACAGTATATGATGCATTAAGAAAATATACTGTAGTACAATGGTAGAATATTCTTATTTCATTAACTAGTAAATTTAAATAGGTCACTTAAACTAAGTAGTGTCAAGAATAAAAACATTGCAGAATTACAATTTACGATGTATAAAATAAAATAATTGATTATTTGCAAACTAAAATATTTGATAACGATTAAACATTTGTAGCTATTATCTGAATATATATCTTTTGTATCTGGTTTTATGAATGAATTTATTTACAAAATTAGTTTGTTATTCTTCTTATTGTATTTGAATTCATATTCCTAAAAAAATTTTAAATTTCACTAAATTTCTTTTTAAATCTTAATATTTTTAAGTTTAATTATTTATAATTGACGTAATTACTATATATGATTGTTAGAGACAGAAATAAATATTTTAACGACTAGGCAAACTAATTACAGTTCTTGCTTGTTATAAATGTGTTATAAATGTAATATGGAATAGTGTAGATTTTATATAAACTATTTGGCTTACGTTTTTCAACATAAGTAATGTCCGAATTGGAAACAATTTGTAACTTAAGTAATACAGGTCAAAATAATATTCCAATTAAATCTAGAAAGCTAAATTTAAAAATTATTTTATTCTTCTAACTATCCAAATATTTTATCTATTTTTATATTTAACTTTATTAATATTCATTAGCACACAAACCCTAATATATATATATTTAATGAAGTCAAACTATGTATTAAACAAATATTAAATTAATTGCTGGTTAATACTATACTTAAGTAAGAATCATTGTTTATATATTTTAGAGCATAATTTAAATAACAATAATTGTTGTATATAATACAGTAGCTAAGGTGTAGGTTATGTTTAATATAATAACCTGTTATTTGATGTCATGGTGATAATAGCAGGCTTTATTTCGGCCATTTTCCAAGATTTTTATTTACAAGTTGTACTTTATGATAGTCTGTTAAATTAAAAAATAAACGATGTTATAACTAAACACGACATATTTTTCTGTTCAACTAAATTATCTAATGAAAACATAAATATTAATTTACACTAAAGTTTGATTGTGTAATAAAAAATTATAAAAACAATTGTAATTGCATTGCAACTTCCATAAGAACACACCTTACTTTATTTCTATATTTCTTCTTATTAATTCTTCATATTAATCTTTTTTATCCTGGTATTTATTTTTGTAAGTGTATACATTAATTTAAATGTAACTTTGCTTGTTATAGTTAGGTTTATCAACAATAAATTGTGAGACAAGTTAAACATAGAGAGATAGTCACTGATTGGAATGTCAATTAAAACCAAATCAGGACCCAACATACTGACCTGAATGGGTGTAATCATACTTTAACCAGTCAACAGATAATGTAATGAAATGGACTCGTACGAGGAGACTAATTAATCGCTACTAGTGCAAACCACTTAAAAATAGCCCAATGAAATTTTAGGTGGCGTTGCCATATCGTTTCTGAGAATCACCAAACCACAATGTATCATCTGTAACAAGTGTGCGTATGTTCAATACTGTAAATTAAATTTGAATTTTTTTTACAAACCAGCTGTATGATGATAATTAAAGACCTCTGGAATGTAGTGGTAAAATTAGCAATGGTATTTGTCAATTATGTAATTGTTTATAGCATTATAATAATTAGAATTCACTGTTAAATAATGTTTATCAAGTGAAATATCTGTTTTTATCCATAATTATATCACTAAATATATATATATATATATATATATATATATATATATATATATATTTAAACATATATATATACATAACATTGGTATATATAAAACCAAAACACGTGCATTATAACACAAACATGGTAACTATTTAGAAAAGACTTCAGGTATCACGAAGAGACTGCGCAGTAGGCTGTAACGTCACACAAGCGAAATAAGATGATTTGTTTATTCTATTAAATACTGGCAACTAAATCCACCAATTACATAGAAGCATTTAGCTGAATAGTTAAGCAAGTTATTTACCACTTTTTGCACATTTTACAATTTCACCAATGTGACGTCATTGGAGATGTGCGTGATACCTACCGTCTTCTTTTCTATGTACCGTGGTTTGTAATAACTTATAATCTTGTTTGTTTACTGCAACAGATGTTTAGAAAAATCATCAATAATTTCAACGAATTTATAATTGACAACATTGCCGGGCGAGAAGTGAGGAGGGGTGCTTCACATGCCACAGCTATCATTGGACTATTTTGGTGTGGTTTACACTAAACCAGAGGCGTAATAATGTATGAAGTACACTTGATTAATCATTAAATAAGCTACGTTTAAAAATTTAAGACAGTATTGTTTTTTTTTTCGAATGATAAAATAATAGATATCACGTTTAAGTATTAGTTATTTCAAATAACAAACTTAAAATATCTGTATTTCCTAACAAATATTCAAGCATGAATCTTATACTTCCAAAATACATCTTTGTATAGGTAAACTATTTAAACTCATATATGAACCATAATTTTAATTATTTATCAGAACATATGCACAGTGGTTAGTATTAATATATTGGCTACCTAAACTTTAAATTTTTTGTTATCCTATAAGAGCCTTTCAAAAGGTACCTTGAGTCGAAGAGGATATCTCATACAGAACTAAATCATCTGTTGTCCTCTTTATAATACTCCTATAAACTAAAACGCTAGAGCTTCACTAAATAGTTACATTTGAAGGAATATGTCTTTTAATATACTATACTAATTAGGTCACAAATGATACCCTTCATTATACTATTACTTACAAGTAGATGTCTCATCTCATAGGAATGTTCGTGCAAGTAATTTTTTAGTTATTAAAGTCTGCTACCACAGCTGGCTTACACTACAATACATTACAAATACATGAAATATACGTCCCTATCGGTCCACAATTGAATAAAAAACATATTATAAATTAATACTTCAAATCTAATATTTTATGAGAGATCTATATTTGTGCTTTTAAAACCCATTATATTACATAATACATATTGCATTCCACACTCTCACATATTTTTATAATAGTTTATCGATTTAGAACAAAAATATGAAGAATTTTTAGTAATTATGTAGAATTATTGATTTTGTGTATATATTTTTTTTTATTTTAATAATCATTTATCAAATGTATTTTTTACTCATATATTGTTATTATTAATTACAATGAAATCAATGAAATTATTTTTTTTTCAATATAAGATCATTTACTGATTGGTAAGAAGCTTCAATTATCAAAGTATTCATAAGTTTCCTTGAATATACTTAAACAATATTTTTAAATGTATATATTAACTGTAATAAACGTTTGCCATTCTTGTACCCTTTTTATGATTTTTATGATTTTCGACTTATGGTCATTTAACAAAGTACATTTAATTGACATGACTTTTTTTTTTTTTTTTTTTTTTTTTTTTTACAATTGGTAAGATTTAAATTCTATTAAACTTTGAATTACGATTTATATTTATCATATACTTATTTTATAATTTATATACGATTATACTGCGGTTTAAGAGAAAAAAGAGTTTCAACCACATATTCTGTCATAACTCTAAAAAGATTTTAAATTGATTAATTCGTAAAATTATCCCTTTTTAGTTTAAAAAATACTGATAAAATTATCTGTTTGTTATAAAACACTTTATATATATATATATATATATATATATATATATATATATATATATATATATATATATATATATAGAAAGTAAAGTGAACATAAAACTACGATGTTACAGAAAATTTAAAATCAAAATTAGTTACATGGCAAACTCACAATACTTTAAAATTAAAGAGGAAAGATTAAATAGCCATTATTAATTTTATTTGTAATGAAAATAGGAATTCAAAAAAATAATTTGGAATTTGCATGTTATATATTATCTTTTTAGTATATTACTATAAATTACCTCTAACCTAGGCCCAGTGAAACACACAAAAGAAACACTAGAGTCAACTCACGTCTAAAGTGGGGAGAAACGAATAAAATCCTTGTAGGCTATACTTATCATGACGTTTGAAGTGAATATATTTGGATAACATGATTGAGTTGGATTAGGATAAAATGTCACAACCTATGCTATATTTTAAGGACTTTAGAAACACCACGGAAATTACAAGTAGCTTACTGAACAATTTAAGTACAGTTTTATTTTTTATTTAGGGATTAGGTATGAATACCAGTAAATATATGAGTTACAGTTACCATTATATTGGCAAAGATAATGTTATTTCGATATGAAAATGCTAATAACACATTAATTTTTATTGTATCCAGACCTTATTAACTGGAATATGAAAAACAAGCAGATAATATTATGCTAATATTAATCAAAATACTATAAATATGTTTTGTGAGTGCATTACATTGGGATATAGATTTATGTTCATATTAAGTAGGTCAATATTTATCTATTAGAGCACGTTCTGGGAATGGTGCATCATAATTAAATATAAAATTGTGTGCACAAAGTTATCAGCTAATACAATATAATTATTAAATATTAAATAACTAGAATTTCTCTTCTGAGCAACAGCTACAGTAAATTTGTTATTGAAATTTCTAAAGCATTCCAATGTTAAAATTAAACGACATAACCTTGCATTGGAAAAAAAACAATAAAAGTAATATATGTAGATATTGACAAAATTGCTAAATTTTTATAAACTACTAGCTGTAACCGCCCGCTTCACCGGTCATAATCACAGAACAAATATTGATTTGATTATATAATCGAAATGTGCTGCAAGCTGTCCTTTTACATTGTATTAGATTTATATCCAATTTAGAACAGCTGATGTTATGTACAATGTACCACTGCACTCAATTATTTTAAATTTTAAAAGTCTATGCAACAAAAATATGTTTTAATTTGTTTTTATTTAACAGCTATTAATTAAATAAATCAATAAATTAATATAGCTCTATAAGAATACGATTGGAATTTTTGAGGCCAGTGAGACAGAATCCTGAAGTCGGAGAGGATCCTTTCTTAGTGTCTATAGGAGCCAAGATAAACCTATGAACAAAATTTCAAGTCAATTGGACGTATAGTTTTGGAGAAATAGAGATGAGTGGTAAATGGCTTTTACATAACTATTATTACATCAAAACAATGTAAGCCTACTTTGAGAGAGAGCAAATTATGGAAATTATATTTGTATGCAAATTAATATTGTAATATTGCTATTTCAATAATACTTTACTTGTAGTTTACAAACTTTGAATGTCGAAAAAAATCTGAAAGTCTACTTTAAGAGGCGTAAAGTATGGCAATTGACTCTAGATCAATTAAATGTTGGGGTTCTCGCCATGTTTAGCCAGGTCCCATGAACTGGCTATAATTGTGTTAAATTAAATTAAAACTTTCCGATTAAAATTAATTTGCTCTCTTAGATAACAAAGTTTGTAAAGCCTAGACAAATCTGTAAGTCTTCTTTTAGAGGACAAATTACTGTATTTGACTCTGAATCAGTGAACTTTTGAGTTTCCCGCCATATTTAGCCATGTCCAGTGAACTAGTAATGTATTTGGTCAAATTAAATTGAAAATTTTCCAATTAAAATCAGTTTGTTATCTTAGATAAGAAAGTTTCAAAGTCTAGATAAATATGTAAATCTACTTTTAGAGGTCGCAAATTACGGTAATTGATTCTGAATCAGTGAAATATCGTGTTTTTAGACATGTCCTATGATCTGGCCATACATGTGTTAAGATTAAGTTGTATATTTTCCCATTTAATATAGTTTGTTCTCCTTGATAACAACGTTTCATAGTGTAGAAAAATCTGTAAGTCTACTTTTAGAGGGCGCAAAGTACGGTATTTGACTCTGAATCAGTGAAATATCGTGTTTCCAGCCATGTTTAGCCATGTCCTATGACCTGGCTATACATTTGTTCATATTAAATTCTATATCTTTCCATTGAATACAGTATGTTGTTTTAGATAACAAAGTTGCACAGTCTAGACAAATCTGTAAGTCTACTCTTAGAGGCCGTAAATTAACCAATTCGATTTACATGCACGAATTGAAAATCTAGCTCTACCTAAGGATGGAGAAAGAGAGATAGAGCAAAAGGTCATAGGGCCAAAAATCAGATACAGAAAATTGTGTTAGTTTTGGTGTAGAACTGTTCATTTATCCATTACAGTCCAATTAGAGAAACACTGTTTTAGGCACTTAAAATTTTGGTTCTAAAAGGCTACCATCTTTGATTTACTAAGAATGTTAGAAAATCCCTTCTCATTGCACATCTACAACAAGGCATTTGACTCTAAAAAAATGTCAGCCTCTTAGGCTTATTACTTTTTTAGTTGGAGCGATGAGTGAGTGAGTGGTATATATACCTTTAAAGATGGTATATACTACAATAATGCTTTGAAAAAGAGGATGTTTATATTACAAAATATATCTATGTTATATTTTGTCTTAATCTTATACTAATTGTATACAAGAGACAAAATGATGTATATATTTAAAATCAGAGAAGAATCTAGTGCAAGACAACATTTTAAAAGTAACATTTTAACGATTTAACTATGAGTAATATAAATAATTATATAATGTTTTAATAATAGTAATTGAACTTAAATACATATGTCTTATTTATTTGAAGTTAAGTCTATTGTTTGTCCGTTTATCCAGAGATAAGGAATGATTTGGATTTTGTAAAACGTTATCCCATAATAGCTATCGTGAAAAATACTAATTAATTGTAAGGTCTAAATAAAAAAAATTGTTTATTGTACAGATTGCTTAGAAACAAAACAAATTAAATGCATGGAAAACATCTAAAGTACTTTCACCCTTTTTATCTACTGTAAATTGTGTGATAAATGGACCATCAATGTTCTTGCTATACATACATTTATGCTGTTTAATTTACCACATAAACTCGAATATACAACTATAAAAATACTAAAACATAATAAACATTTGAAACATTTGAAATTTTGTGTACAGAGAAGGAGATCGACATTGATAAATATTTGAGATAAAATTTGACATCAAGAGTTGGCAAAGTTTAATCAATTTGTCTTCTACAGCAATTAATCACTTTCAACAGTTCTTGGCAGGTACAAACTCGTCTACAGCCCCTAAAAAGTATAGCAATTATGTGTTGTGCGTAACAAGTACACATTCAAAAAAAGTTCTCTCTCTCTCTCTCTCTCTCTCTCTCTCTCTCTCTCTCTCTCTCTCTCTCTCTCTCTCTCTCTCTCTCTCTCTCTCTCTCTCTCTCTCTCTCTCTCTCTCTCACTCTCTCTCTTCCTCTCTCTCTCACTCTCTCTCTCTCTTTCTCTCTATCTCCCCCTCCAACTCCTTCTCTTTCAATCTCTCCTTCCTTCTCTCTCTCCCTCCCTCTTTCTCTCCCTCTGAGTTTTGGTTGTTTGATATATTACCAATAAAAATTATTTTATGAAACTATGAGTATATTGCTTAATTCAGACAGGAGCAATGTTTACATTCAAATAAATTACAAGCAACTTGTAATTCATATAATTTCTCAATGTAGGCAATATATAGATACAATTTCTAAGTTTTTCAAATATTGTAAAACTTTATAAAATAACAAATAATAATTAACTCCTACTATTAAAATATTTCATTTATATGTTTTTTCTTAGCCTTATTCTCTACTTATAATTATACTTTATTTCTCACTAGAATGAATGTCAGCTAACAATGACACGTAACTGTATTATATCAATAGTCCTTTTTATAAAAAACTACCGTAATAAAGTTGAAAGTTTCGTAAAACATTAAAAAACTATGCTTATGTTTGGAGCTCTTTATAATACAAAAATATGACTCACTGATAACAATACATTATTTGAACTATTATTTAATTAAATTATCTTGGGTGTTTATTTGTTGTAATATACTTCTTAATTTTGGTTGATTAACAATGCAACTGAGAAAGTATGTTATATAGGAGATTAATACTATGGAAATTCAATTTTTACCCATCTGCAGGGATAGTTGGATTAACCGTGTTTTTTTTTTTTTTTATTTGGGGTAATTATAAGCTGTTTTCTAACATATTTTATAATTAATTAGGCTATATATTTTTTCTAACAAGATGTTAAGTATCTATATTGTTATTTAAATTCGAAAATTTACTTCTTAATCATGTTAAATTTTGCAAATAAGTTCTATTCTTTAAATCAACTGATTGTTGTTGCTTAGTAAAAATCCAGAATGTTTGTATCGTTTTACTGGTACAGTTTTTTTCCTGTGTATCGTATGAAGGAATCGATGCTCAAAACATTAGTTCATTTCGTAAATATAAAAGAATTAAGTAAAATATAATTTCAAAGTAAATCTGAACTAAATTTAGTATGAACTTTTACTTTTACTTTATTTTGACAAAATTACATATTTAAAATATCAATAAAAAACTGTGAATGAGGCTTAACGAACCATGAGATATAAACAGCGTTAAACCCAGTGATTTGAGGTTAGCATATCGGGATCTAGCACAATTAGTTCCATCGTTTGTTACCAGAATACGCTAGAGAAGTCGTTACTTCTCAGTTTTTCATGAATATCCAGTTTTTCTCAGTCTTGAGGTGAATATTTTTCAATCAATGCTCCTAGTATTGGAGTCCCGGGCTTCAAACTGCGATGCTACCAGGCCTACTTTTATGACATTTTTATCCATTTTATTGATGGTAATATTTAATTTTAATTTAAGCGTATTTACAAGGACAAACACGATTAAATAATGTTTCTGTATTAGAAATTTATCCAAGAAATAATTTCAAATGTATATACTAACAAACCTTTGTTTACTGATTAAATCTAAACAACTGCCCATACATGTACATTTAACTAAGCAATAGTAAAGAGAAGCAGATAAATGTAAATAATGAAATATAATCCAAAGGTGGAGTTCATTAGCCAGAATCCTGAACAAACTTTTTTTATCCTTTGTGGTTTCATTCGATTAAAAATTATATTTTGTATATACCATAAAACTTGTTATTATTAAATTTATGTTATTAATGTATAATATTATAAGAATTAGTTGAATAGTTGTAGCAGACCAATGTAGTGTTTGCAATTTAACTATACTGACAATATTTAACTACTAATTTTTATATTAACTGTTCAAGCAACATTATTGTGTGGTATAGTTAATGCTTAACACGTAACTCATACCAAATAAAGTCCGTTTATAAAATATTAAGCATTTTATAGTTTCTTTACATCAGACAACTATAGACTTAACAGTCTATTTAACACATAAATACTGGTTTGTATTAGTCATTAAGTAAGTAAAATATTGAGTAAAACCAAGACCTTAAATAAAATATATATATATAACTATTGGATGACATTATAGGAAACACAAATAAACTAATAAAACATTTAACTGAATTACATTTATTCATACATAAATTGTTATATTAGTTTTTTTAACAGTATATGTATGATGAGATTCAAACAAACAAAACAAATGTTATTCTTAAATTTAAATAATTTCTTTAATCGACAAACACTGATGAAGTACGTAGCAAAGCACACATGAACGTAGGAGAAACTATTCGATTCAAACACGATATTTTAAATAGTACTATTCGTTTCGTGTTTTATTGTTATAATATTTTTAAATACAGTAATAAACAACAAAACAATTGAAAAAAAAAACATGCAAAAAACATCTCTTTTGGAGAACAAAATTCACTATACTAACCATGTAACTGTATTTTCTACTTCAAAAACCACTTATTTAGTACTTCATTATTGGATTTATCTTACATGCTTTGTTACATCCAGTACTTTTAATAAAAGTTTTGTGATATTGAATTCCATATTGGTCAACCCTAAGACGACTAAGAGTTAGAGCGTTATATGTTAAACATATTATAATATGAAATGGTCATATTTAATTAGTTCATTAGTGGATATAACAAACTAGCGAGAGTCATTAGGTTCTTATGTAGACTTTTGAAATTATAGAGGTTTGTACTGTTTAGTTACACACTAACACTATTTTACCTGTAATTCGAGTTTCCTGGTTATATATTTTCATATACAATAAAAAATTAACCAATTAACGTATTTATGATTATTAATTTAATAAAGTATTTATGAAAATATACACTTAATCCTCACCTTCCCAAAAAAAAAAAAAAAAAAAAAAAAAAAAAAAAAAAAAAAAAAAAAAAAAAAAAAAAACACTGTTTGAATTAGCTCAGATAATACATATTAATTGTAAAACTACACGATACAAAAATGCCATCAAACATTACTACAAGACTACTTTGCGTGTTTGTACAATCTGCTAATGTTATTATTGTAAACGTGAGTTGTCGCGAGCCAAATCACTTCAAATGTACGTTGGTACAAGCACCCCTTGTACAAGAGGGAATGGCCACTCACGGCTTTACGACCCCGAAATAAAACTTCCACTTAGCTTTTACTACTCCACCCCTGGTTTTAGTCTGTTTTAACCTAAAAGTAAAATTTGCATTCAAAACAGTGTTTGAAATGCATCACAACATCATTTTATTTATAATTTTAAAGTTTGTATTTTTGTTCAAAATATTTTATAAATTTTCTAGACAATTTTAGTGGCATTTGAGAAATTAAATAACCTAAAAGGCATGTTCCTACGTGATAGCTCAGTGCAAAAAGTTATAACTGTTCTCGCTTTATAGTCTAGAGGAAACTAGTTTACTTATCCTATATTATTTTCACTATAACGTTTCTGTGTTTTATTCTACATTACATAAAAAATGCCTTAGTATATTTATAATTCCTAACTAAGAACATATTACTACATATATTTTAATACTGTACACTTTAAGTTCATACTTATTTTAATAAGGGCTTTATAGCAAAGAATATTATATTTTGTATGGTTTAATATAATATTTATGACTGCTATATGCAATAATAATAGTTAAATAAATGTTAGTTCAAATAGTTAATCCTAGAATATTCTATAAATACGTAAAGTCCTAACTAAATATATTACATATCTTAAAATATAATATTTTTAAATATTTTATTAAATTAACATTAATTAGCTGTGTATGGTAAAATCTATGTCCCCTTATGATATGGGAGGATACAGGTTTTGTCCTGTATGACATATAATATTTTTCACTATTCGTATTTAGTCAGTGTTTTTTTATATATAGTAGTCATGATAATTTAAAAAACTCTTTAATTTTTAGACACAATGCTAATATATAATGCACAGTACAAGTAAACTTCAGACATCACAAATCTATTAAAATATAGGCACAACATGCACAAATATATTACAATACAAGTACAATATGCACAAATACATATTATGGTAATCGATTTAGGGAATATTATATTATAAATATTATGGTATACATTTAGTGTTTGAGCATCATTTTTCATTCTTTAGTGAATTCCTCTGGTCTGAGGAAGGTGATCGTGGTTCACCGAAATCGATCACAATTATATTTGTGCATTTTTTACTTATATTGTAATATATTTGTGCATGTTGTACCTGTATTGTAAAATATTTGTGCATTTTGTATTTAAATTGTAATAAATTTAAGTTGTGTGATATTTACTTATATTGTATATGTAACAATACGTATTATGATATTTAAAAAACTATAATATAACATTGTTATAATATTTATGTAAACTAATTTCATTCACCTTTGTACCAATATCGATGACGACCTTAGGGAATGTTTTACAATCTTTGATGCATATTTGACTTACGACCAACTCGTAACAGTATACGTGGATGAAATTATTTAAATCAACAAATAATGAATTAAGAAGGCATAAGTTAAATTTGTGTATGTTTAAAAATTTACAGTAATGAAAATGTGATTATGTTACATACGATTTTGTATCCATCTAAAAAGTATCACGTTATTATTTATATATATATATATATATATATACATATATATATATATATATATATATATATATATATATATATATATATATTACACGTTTTTTACATTATGTTAAAATTTACATTCAATTCCATAAACTATGTTTGAATATAAAATTGGAAATTTTAATTGTTATTGCATGATAATGACATATATATTGTTATAATTGTCGTTTTACTTAACATTCTATTAGTAGTGTTATATTTCACCATTTTAATAAAGAAAAATTGTAAATTTAGCGTTAATAAATACACACATTGTTGCTAAGTTAAACAATAAATAATAAATAAAAGCATATACCAGAAGATTGAGTACGTAGGTTAAACTGTACATAGTAAAAAAAAGTGATCATTAGCCGGGATCCTGAACAAACGTCCTTTCATGCCTTTGTCAACCCTTTTCCTTTGATTTCCTTATTGCTAAACCACTAAAACACTCATTTAATTTTAGATTCTGTTATTATTTACTATGATGGATTATTTAAATAAGTAGTGTATTTTTTAAGGTTTAAACATATAATATTACTAGTGCAACATGTTTTGAGTTATATTTGTGCTATCACAAATCAAGCATATTCTTAAATTAATTAATTTAAATGTGTTATAGAGTTTTAACTAAGAAGTAATTATCTTTTGATTAAGCTAGAAACCTTTATTTTACAACAATATAATTAATGATATATGGTTGATATGAACTTAAATCGTTTTAAAATATATTTTGAATAATTGAATCGTTAAATGATACATTTTCATTTATCTAATGATGTATGAACGGGTAACGTTTTAAGTTATTATACAAAATAAACTGCTGGCACAAATTAAATAGAAGAGTAAATTATAAGGATAAATATATAAAAATTTTACCAAAAAAACATATCATTTGTTATTTTAACAGTCTTAAAAATTATATTTACACGTTATATTTAAATAATTTATTTAGCCTAAATTCTATAGCTTCATAGCCTTATGTATATAGTAAGGATTAAAAAACACTACCATATAAAAAAAGGTGTAAACCTCAGTTAATTAGGTATTAAATGTATGATAATATTATCTAAATAGCGCAGTGCATGTGTTCACTGATTTCCACGATAGTTTATTCAAAAAATTATATTACTTTTTAAATTGAGTGATTCAAAATGAAGTTCTATGATGAAAAATGGCAATTATATAATATGCTAATGATAATTTTTTATATTTTAAAAATATTTGTTTGACATATTAGCCATTATAATCATAAAAGCTATTTTATTTATATGAATAATCATATCCAAGCTTATTTTATATTTTGTGAATGACATTTACAATTATAAATTTGTATGAGGAATCGTTACTAGGTGTTGATGTACTTAATATAGAAAATAAAACCTTCACCACATTATATCTATTATATATAACAAAGTACCCCTATTTATGACTAGATAATTATTTGTTGTTACGTTAGGTTTTTACATTTTAGAACATATGATCCTCATAAATCATATTTATAAAAATGTAATACACAACTTTCAATGTGTACACCTATATTTTATTGCAAGGCTTCCATATTTTTATATACTTTTATTTTTTTACTCACAATAAGTTTTTATATAATCACAATAACAATTTATAAATAACAAGTTATACTAGCGTTATTCTATGATTTAACAGCATTAAAAATGTTTGATATTCATATATAGATTGATATTCCCTAAAATAGTATCCAAAACATTTTAATTACAACTAAGTGTATTAACCTATTTAGTAAAATGATAACTATACGATGCTGTGCTTTAGTGAAATCATATTACATTCAAAATAATTAGGCGTTCATCTGATTTCGGGAGTAGTTGGCTAATGCTTTGCTTCCTCTCTTATCTTTACATTAAATAAATGTTTCATATCTCTCAAAGACTAGACTCCTCTGTGTTCTTTATCAGTGCAAAAGGAATTCGTAAGGAGTAACATGTATGATGTGCTGTAGAATACGTTGTTCCATATAAGTCGGTGAGTTTTATCTTATCCTTATTTATATTAAACACATTTTCATATATTTAGTTTAGTAAATTTTATGTGCATCTAAAAATATTGTATTTCAGAAAAAAATATCTCTTTAGTAGAGAAACAATTCACATATTGAGCATTAGGTTTTAGAAGGCAATTTCAAATAAATCACGTCTCTTTGTTCATCTTTTTATGAGAAATTATTTCTTAAAACAAAGCATGTTTATAAAAAGATCTACTAACTGGCAATTGTTTATAAACATATTATATATAATCTGTATTTATTTAATAAAAATAAGAATTATTCAATTTACTTTTTGTTTGTTCTATGTAATCGAAAAACAATTTACAAATATATCGCAATAGCAAATCTTTTCCTTATGTCTTTTTAATTTTTTAAGGAATTAAGTGCTGCTTAAAGGCACATTAAAATAAGCAAATAACGATGATTTATAATTATTACTATTTCGATACTGTTTTGTAATTTTAGTCTCTTTGGGTCCAAATAAACTGCGATCTTTAGATTTATTGATAATTTTTCTTTATACTTATTTACATTTCTTTTCCCAACCTAAAGTGATAATTCAAATCAAACTTGATCATAATAAGGAATAAAATAATATCACACTTACTCGTCAGCCGAATCAGGATCTTGCACTAACCTGAAACAAAAAGTAACAATAAAATAAAAAGGGAAAGTAAAATTATAGTAAAATAAGCAACATTAAATTACTTATTTAACTATTCTTATAGTCATTTAACTATTTTATTTAAATGCTTTCTATATTTTATTAGTTTTGTAAAAATATATAATATTGGGAATTTAAATGACTTTTATTTACATCACTGACTTGAAATGAAGAATAGTATATTTCATAACAATAGTGGAAAGTGGGGTTTTGCATGCTCGAGACCATACGTTTGAAGTGCGAGACTTGTCGAGCACTTCAATTGGTTGAGAACATACAAAACACTTTCACTCGAGTTTTGAACGATACTTTTCACTACACTACGGAATAAAAACAGGTGTTGTTGACTGTGGAAAATGTTCGGTTGTAAACAATGTTACTTTCGGTAGTAAACAATAGACAGCTGTTGAAAATATGATGATTCGCAGGTTGTAAACACATAACGAAAACAGCTAAACTCATAGTAGTGTAGTGAAAATATATTTTTAATTGCTATTATTGTCTATAGCCCATAATATAAAGTTCACTAAATATTAACAGCAGTAACATATTTCAACAACTACACAACACAAGTTACTTAATCCTAACAATAATATGCATCCATATTTCAAGTAAAACTAAAACTAACAACTGAGTATTTGTTTTTATAGACGGCATTTTATTTTTAAAACTAACCTTTAATTTATATTTACAGGTGATGTAACTTGTTACGATACTTAATTAAACAAAAAGTAACCAAAATATTTTTCTTTGGATTGAAAATCACATTGAAGGTTTGACACTAAAACAACCTTATACGAAAGAAAATGACCACTCTTGCTTTATGGACTAGAAGTAAACATTTTACTCTGCTTTTATATCGAGGCCGACCGTTTTTGGGCTCATTAATGGAAAATAAATTGACTATTACAATTTAATTGCGCAGTTTTAAATTATGTTTCAGTTCTTGTATTTTGTTGCAATAGATAGGCGCTTATAACAATATTTATTTTATTTATTTATTTTTTTATTTATTTATTCATAAGACGCCAATCGTCAAGATATGGACGAATATGGATTTCGAATGAGTGTGATGAGTGTAGATGAGCGAATGTAGTCATTGCTACAAACTAAGGCCGAATATTCCTTAAAAATTTCCATTAATTAATAGCCCAATAACGAATTAACAGCCAGTGGTTATCAGCTGATGCCTTCCAAAATGTATAATGACTCTGATTGGGATCGAACTGAGAACCTTTAGCACATGAAGCTGGGATTGAACCAACTACGCTACCGACCAATTAAAATTAAATTAAATTAAATACTATAACTTAAATTAAACTAAAAAAATCAATAATACAAATGTATCTTATCACAAGGCAATTTTATAGTAACAGGAACACAATGTATACTATTTAAGCCTAGAGTACATAATGTAGGAGTGAAATATTTAATTTTTCAAACCGACCAATAACTGATTTTTCTATTATTTACTTAACAAAAATAATATTAATTAAACGATATACAAAAATACACATTTGTGTATATTTCTGAGTAGAAATTAAATTATATCATCTGTAGAATATAACTCCGTTATAAACCGTTATATTCTTTTTAAAATGTAATTTTCAAGGTATTATGTTTAGAATAGAGTCAACAATGTAAAATATTTCCGCAATCTAACATATTTCCACAGTGTAAAAAAGTCCACATCCACCCTTCATCACTGTAACTGTATGGGTGGTTGGGATAGCCTTCATCACTGTACTTGTATGGGTGGGTGGGTGGGTATTCCTTCATTACTGTGCTTGTATGGGTGGGTGGGAGGGCCTTCTTCACTGTAATTGTATGGGTGGGTGGGACGGCTTTATTATTGTAAATGTATATGTGAGTGAGGAGGTCATCAGTCATCAATGCTAGTGTCCAGTTGAGAGAAGAACGCCTGCCACTGGACGATGCAATATAGGTACTGCATCCATATTGCCTAGCCTTGAGATGCAACGGCGCTCCTCCTGTTATGTGTTGTTTGCCTCCCTAGGCATATACATTATAACAATCAGTATAGTTCTTAAGAACTAAAACTGTTCGAGTATATGTCAAACAGAAAATAAAATGTAACCCCTTAGGATAATACAAAGAGAGTATAACACATTATTTTATTTTAATGATAGTATAAACAAATTAGCCTATAATAACTAACATTTTGGTAATGAATAAAGTAAGATAGTCAATAAATCCTATAAAATAAATAAATGGAAATCTAAAACATAGATTAAGCAATTAACGAGTATTATATGAAGAAAATTTTATAAAATAAGTACAAAAAAGACAATTTTTATTTCTTCAATTAATTCAAAATAAACTATTTTTTTCAAAAGTTAAATGTCATCAGATCCCTTTTAGTGCATATTAATTCCAGTGATGAATAAATTGAATGAAATGAAAAGGTACTGTAAAACTGTTTACAACATTGTTAGCACGGATTGTGTCGGTAAACTAAGAAAAAGCTTCGATAGTTAAATATTTTTTAAATGTATTTCTTCTTATTTTTATTATTTATATCTACCTGTTTGTTATTCCGGCAGGTAAACAGATCACTAGTTTCATCAATTTTTAAACTTAAGCAGTCAGGCGTATTTATTATCTACAAAAAAGTCATATAGAAATTTTTTAGATGTAAAAAAATCCTTATTCTTTTAACTATTTTATATTTTTGAAGTTATTAAACGTATTTAAATTTCATAGCTTTATTAAAACCTCTTTAGTTCCAGGTAGAGATTTATAACATTTTAAATTTAATTTCTTTTAAGTTATTATCATATTTTAATTAAAAGCTGTAATAAAAGGTGTATGATTTTACTTTCATGATAACATTCAAGATGTAAGTAATAAAATCAAGGTCAAAACAGAGCGAGGTAAAGACAAAGTAGGACAATTGTTTTGACTGTTCTGACGTAACATCACGCTTCCTTCATTGTGGATTAAACCTTTAAATTGTATTATCACGTCACACTAGGATTTTCATACTAAGTCAAATTGCAGCGTAAAATAGCTATGGTGTGTTTAGAGTAAACATCTACACACTCATGAGTTAAACAAATTAAGTCAGATTAATGTTAACTAAATGTTTAACCAGAATTATTGAAAATATAATTATTTATTTAAAAATATGACGAATCAGTTTCTATAAAATGTTTTTAAATCATTACTTATTTATTTTATTATTTAGATTTTTTAATGACTATATGGAAAATTATCTTTCTTTTAAAAATGTATCTATCTTATTAGTTTTAACATTGGCAGTCAACCCAGTACGTCTGCTAGCTGATATACTGTATTTATTAATCAAATACAATATGGGGGAATAAATAACAACATTCAATTTAAACAATTTTTAAAATCTATAAATCGATATCTCGTATGATTTTAACAATTTTAGAACTATCTCTTTTAAGGATATACCATTTATGTGTATAGGTAGGTTAGTAGGTCAATATGACCTAAAAATATGGGTGGGTTAATACCACTGTATTGACCCACTAAAGTAAAAACCGTTGACAAAATTTTAGCAGGAATTATTTAATGTAAAAACGTAGCTGGCCAAATACGTATAGATGCATAATAATCTTATAACTCAGAGAAAAATAAAATAATCTTAGAGTCTCAACAATACCACAGAGAATGCCACATCACAATCTGGCCGAAACGTCTAGTTACTTTGGAAACAAATATATAGAACCTTGACGCGTTTGTCGTCGGAAAATATATATTCTAGATGTGAAATAAATTCAATATATATGCCTCAACACATTCAAAACACCATGTCCATCAAATCTGGAGACTTCCCCCTTATTAAAATAAACTATACAAGAATAACACAATAAACTTAACATGCATAAAATACTACTGAACTCGTTCAATGCTATAAATCTGATTCTAATAATAGCAACAATTATCATTTCATTATTTCAACTTCTTGATTTCGAAGCGTAGTCTTGTGCATCTTCGTAGTTTTAAACAGCCTTACCAATTTCCTGCAGTCAATCTTCAGTGGAGCACCTCATACCATTAGTTGTTGTCAAACAAGGTTGCAGCCCCATCAACTCTACAAGCTTCCACTTTGTAATACACACTTCGTTACACAATCGATGCAAGTTTTTGTAATAGTTGTACATTTTTATCTTAATTCGTATTTTGGCAAAAATATAAACAACATAAAAAATATCATTGTCTATAAAAAATCAGCAATAATAGGAATCTTATTACTTCTGTCAAACATATTGTAAGAGGAAGATAGAAGCACATAATATATACCTATGTGTAAGTAATATCAGTCAAGATAAACGTTTTTATTAGAAATCAGTCAAATAAATTTAGCTATTAAAAATGACGGACACACGTTTTTATTACTCGCATAAACACGTATTCTAAACATAATGTAAAATATTCCACACGTCATACATTTTGTGACGTAATTTTATATGTAGAGTAATGTAATATGAGCTCTTTATTCGGTAGTTTATAGGGATTGTTGCTATATTACTTATGTATTTAACAATATATATTAATAGTATGTAAAGAAACAAACAGATTACTTTTGATATTCCATATAACTAACTATAATATTATTAGTTTAATTATTAAATCCAGATTTTGCCATATAATAAGGAGAGAATAATATCAGAAATAATTATATATAGGATATATGAATTGGAAAAAAGAAAAAACTGATTTTACATGTAATTAATTTCATTTTTAATTAAGTTTATTTTTAACATTATAAATGCTATACTTTGTTATAATCGATATTATATAATTTAAATGTGATATTTGGTGTTCAATGTTTAAATATATTTTTTTAATTTACTTCATTATTAGGTTTTAATTAATTTTATTACGATTTAACCCTATAATGGGGTCGTTCTCTTAATTGTTTTAGAACATACTTAATGTCATAAAAATAATACATTATTTATCTATATTATTATATACATTTAAATATTTTAAGATCAGACTTTCATGTGCAATGATTTTAATAATAGGTAAAGTAAAGTTAAAATAAGTAACTAGTGTATAGCTGTTTACATTACGTTTACAGAATAAAGCGTCCGTTTATAGTATACAACGTCCTTTTTTTAATTCCTATTTACTCTTTATAAAAAATGAAGTAACACAATATACATGATCATTGATAGTTCTCTTTTTCCTTCGACCACAAAAAGTATTGGTTTTGTTCAACTTTAGTGAAACAATAGGAATGTATTAAATGATAATTTATTTATATATTTATATTTCACTATAATTTAATATTTCCTTGTTGGTTCATAATGACCATGTAATTTTTTAATTAATTAACATAAAATAATCCATTTAACGTTAGTTATCGAATCGCTATTAAGATCAAAAACACCTTGTAGCATATTTATGTTTTTTAATAGGTATTCAAGGCATATTACACATTTATCATCATCTAAATTTAATTATTTAATATCATCTTCGAAATATTAGTAGTTGCCATATTGTAATACTAACAAATATATAACATAATTTTATTACTGCTACTGGTTTTCCACTAAAATTAATAAATGTTTAATATAGTTGTAACTGTTTTATATAGTTATATTTTAAAATAAAAACTTCATGTATTTAACGTAGGGAAAGCTAGGTAATAAGTTTATTATAAGAAATTAATAATAACCAACAAAGAAATTTAAAAGGTTAATAGACTGGCTAAAAAAAAATATTTCGGTTCTCAATATGTTAAGAGTCTTAAATTAGAAAATAAGTATTATAAAAAATTACAGTAATATATTTCCATTATTTTTTCTTCTTTCCTTGTGTTCTTATAAACAAGATCTAACATTTTGGATTTATGGAAAATTGTATATCGTTCCTAAAACGTGAAAGAGAAACACACCCCCCTATTCTGGAAACTGGTATTACCTACAAAAATGTATTAAAAGAAATCAGAAAATTTAACCTAATGTTCGTTTTGATCATTTTGCATTAATCTGAAGACATATTTTTACATAATAGCTACTATCAAGCATAATTTTTCATCTACTTTTAAAACAAGCATCTAAGGTTAAAGTAGAATTTCATTTCATTTTAATCAATTGTATCACAAATACTTATAGATACAGTAGTATCTGTACTCCTTTACTCTCGGCCGGTGATATTAATCTGATAGGGTTCGTAGTGACTAGCTCTGGTGTGGTTTAAGGGCCAAAATTAATATGTTTCGTCAAGCGGCAAATTCAATTTAAAGTTTTTAAGGTCTGAATTCTTACTTTACGCTCAGCCTCAGCCAAATTGATTTAATGACCTCTTGCGGGATATATTTTTAGCCAATGACAAGTCATTAAATCTCTGCGTGAAAATATAAGCACAATAAACTGTATCCTAATATTTAAAATATACAACATTTACAGTCAAATCGCCTTTAAATGTTATATATTCTACAACATTGATAATAACTCACCACTTATTTTCAAAATAATCAATAATGTATCAACCCAAGATGCCTCGTTTGAAATTATATTGAAATATGGTGAATATAATACAAAAATTTAAACTCAGTATATATTCATAATTGTCTGTTCTTCTTAGGCAATTTTTTTCTTTTTGGAATAGTGCTACTAAATAAAAAAAGTCAGATTCTCTTATCAAATAAAAATATAATTTATTTTTAAAACAGAAATCTAGGCCTAGTCTGCAACACGCGTGCGTAACGCAGCTAGAAAATATTAAGTTTGTAAATATAAACAAACTAATCATGGGAAAAACGTATCACTATATTATTATAACTGGTTCACTAATAATATTTTACATAGCTGCTAAATATATGGTACTTTTCGATTTACGTATTGTTAGTTATACTTTATTTGAAAGGTACTGCATTATATCTAAGAAAAGGTTAATATTGTTAGACAGGGTTGGTTTCACTAGGCTTGAATACAGTTTGTTCACCAACTAAATTGAAAACTATATTTAAATAAATTAACGACGGTTAATTAAGCATTCTTAGTGAAATAATTATGATGTATAATATAATAGAGCTTACATTTCCTTAATTATAATTACAGATTAACTAACTTCTGATGGAATTTGGTTAAAGTACGATTATATTCTACTTAGTGATGACACTCATATAATAGGCAAACAATTACGACAAATAATTAATCTATTTTACTAATTTTCACGTTGAAAGTATATTTTGTAGGATCTTTAACAAAAGGAAAAAAAACAAAAAATCGTTGACACTGTCTATGTTTTCCTCATACTTGTCATGTATTTTTAAGGTAGGTTTTAGGGCATAAGTTAATGGTTTTCTTTAAGTTTAAGAGCTTTTCATTGTAGCATTTTGGACAAACGTATATCTCTGTAGAACAAATCAAAGCTGTCCTATATCACAAATCCCATCTATAACTTGAGGTCTTAGGAGAATTTGAAAAAAAAGTCAATAATTAGATTTAAACACGTCTCAGTGTTCATTCAGAAAATAAAAATAAGTTTGTACCATCCTGGAACAACGATTAATAGTTACGTCTCTATTTGATTTATTATTACTTTAACTCACTACATATGCTTCAGTTAGGGTTCATATATTTTCCAAAGAATGTATTGGATGGTTCTAATTAAAGTTTTGCACTATGACGTTTTCACCAATCACATATTTTAAATGTTTTTTATTTATTTGTTTAAAATTATAATAAATAATAAAAAATAAAATACTTAACATAATGCTGGTACGACATTTTCATTTTTAAAACTCTAGAATTTGTTACAAGATTTAGGCTTATGTTAATTTATCGAGGCAAAATCACACGAAAGGTAGGCTGTATGATTCCTTTTATACCACATGAAATGGGCACTCTCGTTTTATAACTTGAAAATAAACATTTTACTTTGATCGTATTTGGATATGTTTTGATCCAGGCTCATAATCGATATGTGACAAAAACTTTTACTTAGACTTGAAATAAAACTATTAGTAACTTTAATTTTCCTTATGGTATTACGTAATTCCAACGTTAAGGTTTTTCGTAATTTTAAATGACCATCTAGTTGCTACAATATCATATAGTTATATGACCAAAAAATCACCCACTTACGAAAAGATGTTTTTAGGGATTTAATTTGTGAATAATGTACAGAATTGTATTCAATGACTGTCAACATTATAGAATATTTAAATTAAGATCCTTATAAAAAAATATTTAAATATGTACTGATATCGGTAATATGGATATTAAAACACTAAAAAAATGACGTGAAGATTTGGAAAAAAAATTATATAAATAAACATTAAAATATTTTTTTTTAAATTCAAAGATTACTTCGCATACATTAACCTATATTTGGGTTAGTAACACCTGTCTAACACCGTATGTTTTATTTTATTTTTTATTTTATTTTTTTTTTATTTTCTAACTACAAAACACCTTTTACAAAAATAATGCAAAAATCATTGAATTCTACTATTTAAACAGTAAAAATCATAAAAACTGGGTTAAAAAGCTGATGATTTTAGTTATAAATTACCTTATCAGAGGTTTTCGTTTGTAACCCACGCCTATCTAGGAGTGAATGAATATACAAGCATCGACTGCATAGTGCATATTGCTTGGACAAATAACGTCTTCAATTCCGTTTGAAATTATGTACATTCAAACATGATTTTATTTCTGCTGGTAACTTATTAAATAGAAGAACTCCTCGGTAAAAATTTTATTGATAAAAAATGTTATTCCAACAAATTTATATATTTTAAAGTTGTTTGTCATTAAAATGGGTTCATTTCTAGTATCCATGTTATGACACAGTTGTATGAAGATGATTGGTTATGGAAAATGTAAATAGACGATAAGTAAATTACTAAGGATGGTACAGTTAAGAGGTTATGCATCCCGAAGTGGCCTCTACAGCTCTCAGCCCGACCAAGTCCCAAAACAACCCTTAGCGCCTTCTTCTGCAATTTGAACACTCGTTGAAATTATGCTTACTTGTGAAACCCCAAAAAAAATAATACAATGAGACAAAACAGATTCAAAAATTCCGTATAATGAAGATAAAAGGCTTTCTCGAATTCCAATACTGCTTAGTTGTCTCAGATCGTAAATGGAAGAGTTTAGCTTCTTACAAAATTGATGTATATATATGAGAATACCATTTCTTATTAATTTGGATTAAAACACCTACAAACTTTGTGGAATGGAGAGGATTTAGTACAGAGTTATTAAGTTCAAAGCCAATATGATGGAACTGTTGGTTTGATTGAGTTGAAAATTGTAGTATGGTAGATTTTGAGCAATTAAGATAAAGCCTATTAAGGGAAAACCACTCCATCAATAGCAAAGAATACAAATTAAAGGATTCGTTCAAAGATTCTGGATCGACAGCTCTAAATGAAATGCTCGTATCGTCGGTAAACAAAACAATGCATGAAATAGTTGTTGAGGTATGAAACATACACAGGTAAAAAGGGAGGTCATTTATGAAAAGTAAGAAAAGTAACGGTTCAAGGACTGAACCCTGGGGAAGTTCGGCTTCAGCATGAAGATATTCAGAACGGACGCTACAATTTCAGATTATTTTCAACTTCAATGTATTGGATTCTGTTTGAAATAAATGACTTGAATCAACAACAAGCCTGACCTCTGATGCCATATCTGATAAGTTTTTATAGAAGCATGTAATGATCCACTACATCGAAAGCACGGCTTAGATCACAAAAGAGGCCAAGCGAGCAGATCTTTGACTCAAAGACTGCAAATACATCTTCAATAAAAAAAAAAAACAGCTGATGATGTATCCATATTTGGCCTAAAACCAAATTTGTACGGAGTCAATAGATTGTTACATGTTGGAAATGTTATAATTCTGGAATGTATTACGAATATTTTCTCAAAAATCTTACAAATAATTGTGTTATCGATATGGGCAGGAACGAGTTGATATATTTTAATTTGTTTTTACTCTTTGCAATTGGAGTAGTTTTAGAAATATCTTGTGGAAAGATTCCGACAGCCGATGATAGTGAAAAAAAGGTATGAATGTATCGGTGCTATCTCAGTATCAAGTTTTTTAGTAAGGTAGTTAAAGACAGTCCACACAAATCTTTAACTTTAATACTATTTAATTATTTTATTTATGTTTCAAGTTTATTTACACTAATAGAATGAAGATAGAAGATCTTATCAGTAGTATAAACTTTTGGTGCTTAATAGTTGCCAAAAGGGTTACTATGGGGTTGGCCTTTGACTTATATAATATTGAAACAGTGTTCAAAAATGTTCATTAAATATGTCTGATACTACCTGGGGATCATCGGTTGTGGTACCATTATAATCTAGTGACCACTCTGCTTGATCCCTATGCCCACCACCAGGCCTGAAACTATTTATTAATTGCCAGGTGGATTTGACAGGGTTTTTAATGTTCATGATTGTTTCCCTCGTCTGTATAGGAATCGCTTATTTATGAAAGGACTTATGTCGTTGTAAGTAAATTTTGGGGAAATAAAATAAAACTGTTTAGTTGCTAGGTGATAAGTTTTTTGTTATTGTTACTTGGTTATATTATAAATAAATAGTCTCTAAAATATTGGATTTTTTTGGAGCTTTTAGGTTGTATTTATTTTTTTAATAAATTTTTTAAAACTAGCGACATGAGCCCTTTCATAAAAAAAAAGGAATTGAAATATAAGAATCAGTAGTTTTTTTTAAGAAAGACAATTTATTAGTGGTAAAAACACATTATATCATTGGATAATTATGTTTGACTAAGTTTATATAAGCATAAAAGTACTGTTTGATGGTCTATTGTACTGTTGGCCAACAAACGAGCTCATCGTAAAATGTGAGATGTTCTTGAGGAACGTATTGGACAAGCTTCTTTATGTCATCAATTTTTTTTCTTGGAATAGGAACCTTTTCTTTGTATAGTTTGTCAGTGGGTGGTAAAATGTTGGACTGTTGATTGGATTGGTTCGAAAGTCGAAAGGTTTTTGACGGTATTCCACCTATAAAATCAGTCACAACCACTTGACCTTCCTTAGAATGATGGAAAGAAAATTCATGATATGAGGATATAGTAAAGTACTCCAGTAGTGTAGTATGCCGGTTTGAGGACAAACCCCCCATGCCGGTTCTGGGACAACCTTGACCTTTGTACTGTTATTGTTTACAAATTTATCACCACGTGTTGACCTTGAGGTCAACTTTACTATTGTTTGGCCACGTGGTGACCTTGAAGGCCACTACGAGCACGTGGACCCCCCGCGACGACGTTGTCCTAGGTCAGTGTTGTTTTGGTGTGACGTCACGCCGCGCTCTGACGTCACGACGCCGTATTTATTAAATTAATTGTATTTATTTAATGCTTTGGCAAAAAGTGCCGGTGGTCGGTGCCGGGATCGATCTGAGAACCTTCTGTTTGTGAGACGAAGTCGAATCCACTGAGACACAGTGACACACCCGAGAGGGTAACGTAAGTAGCGGCAGAAGAACGTGTGTGGCTTCGCTCGAGCCACGATATACTATATAAAATGAATTAATTTGTTCGGATGCAAAAAAAAAAAATCCGTTTTTCTTTACACTATATAAAATGTAATAAATGTTTTTTTCACAGTGTTACCAACTCAAACGATTAATTGCAAAAATATATTTCAGTGCTGCCAACTCATACGATTTATTACATTATACTATAATAAATACATATATGATTTTTGTTTCCTCTCTTTTAGTTACACTATATTAAATACAAACACGTTTTACGGTGTTACAGTAATATTATTTTAATTCGTTATCCTTTTATATCCTTTTCGGTTGCGAATAAATACGTTTAAAACGGTCGTCAAGTATTAGGAGAACAGAGACTGGTAGGAGTTATCAATGTTACAGTTGCCGCGCGCTGCCACTATCAAATCAGCGTGACCCGGCGACCTCTCCGTAAGATAGTCGCGACTGTCTCGCGAACTGATTATGTGACTGCTGCTAATTTCTGCTAGCCTGATACTTTGTTTTTCATTACATGTTGTTCGGATTCCATATTTAAGTGGTTTTTTCCATATATTTAGTAGATGTATAGAAAATAAAAAGCATATTATATTTTATTTAATAATTAATTTAGTATTTAAAAATCCTAAGGTAATATACTATTCTATATTTTTGTAATGACATAAGTAACACAATATTTAAATTCTGTTATGGAATAAGTTATAGTAATATTTAATTAATTATTTAAAAATCGTAAGGAGAAGACTTCTAAAATCGTTCACCTGAGCTAAACAAGGTATCATATGTTTAAATAAAATTAATTGAAGGATTGTTCTTAACCAGTCAACGTCTTTTTCCCCTGATTTAATCCTATAAAGAGTATTTAAATTATAGTGCCTACATATAGTAGATGATATTCATATAATAATTAATATTTATATTTTTGAAAACTCTATGAAAAAGGACAGGTTGTGCTTCAATTAACTAGTGTATTTTTCTTGTTACACAGTATTCAGTATTAATTTGAATAATAATAGTAATATTTTGTATTTTATATGATGTATTAATACTATATAAAATGTATTTTTCCAATAATTCCTATTTAATATATTATTAATTTGTTCAAACAAAATCGGTTTTTCTTTATATTATATCAAATGTACCAACTGTTTTTTCACAGTGTTGCTAACTCACACGATTATTTGCATAATACTATATAAAATACATATATGATTATTAAATTTTACTATAATAAATATAAAATGTATACTAGTATTTTTTCTTGTTGTCAGTGTAGACAACTTATGCTTTCATTCGTAGTATACTATAATAAGTGCATCGATATTTGTTCTTTGTCACGTTATAATACAATAATTGTTATGGCTGTAAATTTAAACAGATTAAAAAGGATTCTGGTTTTTCTGTTTGCATATTTTATTTCAATATTGCATGTATTTATACTATATGAAGTACATTGTTCATACTAAATCATTATTTTCGTTGTACTATAATAAATGTAATTAATTTTTATATACAAATCAGTTAGAATATCTTTGAAACAGCTTACACAGGTAGTTTTAAGTAATATTCAATAAAAGTCTGCAAAGAGCGGCAACTTCATCTGTATCTCAACAACATCCAAAGTTTAATCAATTGGTAAATATTTGTAAGAATGTTTATTTTTTAATATATGTGGTAGTGAGACAGATATAAAAATTCATATAGTTTGATAAAAATCTGCAAAGAGCGGCAACTTCATCTGTACATGCATGTATCTCAACAACAACAACCAAAGTTAAATCAATTGGTAAATATTTGTAAGAATGTTTATTTTTAATATATGTGGTAGTGAGGCAGATATAAAATTCATATAATTTCAACAAATATCACAAACACGTATTGAAAAAATCGAACTTTCAAATATTTTAAAAAAAAACTTGTGACCGATTCATCACGAATAATTTATTTAAGTAAGGTCAAGATAACTGCATTATTATATGTTTCGGTTTTAAATAAGATATATTAAACGTTTATCGCAATAAAAAGTTATACCTTGACACTGATTTAATCATTAAATAAAAACTAAACTCATTGGCTCACTTAGAACGAGGGAAAAAACAATATAAAAATGAAATAATACAATATAGATGTTAAATTCAACATAAATTTCATTTCAGATATGTAAAATTATGAGTTAAGGAGTTCAATTATTATTCCCTCACACGTTAGTTAAAACAATCGAATAATATTGAATTACGAGCCATATTTAGACATATGTAATATTACAATATGTAGCATTTATTTCAGATTTCCATTAGGATCTTACACATGAGAGCCTTACGTAAAATTTAAATCTAATATGTTAAACACATTAGAGATTACAGTTATGTAAATATTAAATGGACAAAAATGTTTAATTTCTTCATGAAAGGATTTTCATACGTGTCCAACTATTATAATATTGAGAGAAACGATTAATTATAAATGACACTTTAAGTTAATAACATGTTTTTTTCCTATTTTGTAAAGATAAATTCTCTTATTAACAAATTAAGTAAATAAAAAAACAATTCTATGAATCCATTAATAACTGTATAGTGTATTAAATGTTGCATATTATTTTGATAATTTTATAATAATAATTGCCTTTTCTTATAATTTCAACATAAATATCACAAACACGTATTGAAAACATTGAACTTTCAAATAACTTTAAAAAAATTGTGACCGATTCAACATGAATAATTCATTTTAGTGAGGTCAGAATAACTTCATTAATATAGATTTATTTAAAAAATACATATTATTTGTTTATAGCAATAATAAATTATACTTTGTTACTAATTTTATCACATAAAAACTAAAATCATTACTTTACTTTGGGGAAAGGAAAAAAACAATATAATTAAAAATATACATTTAAAATTTCCCAAAATGGGGTACAAAAAAGTTCTTTTAAAAACTTGCAACCTTGAGTGGGATACATAAAGCTTTATGTTTAAGGGTGAGACATGTCCCTTTTTTATATGGGGAAAATTATCTAAGTTCCATTTTATCAATTGGGCCCCCATGGTTTTAGTAAGGGGTGAGAACCTGAGTATCAGGATTGTCCCAAATTTGTTGAAAATTTAACCAAAAATTTCTTTTTTTTTGATTCAAATTATGTCCCTTTAAAATTTACTGGTTTTTAACTTTAAAATGAAAAAGT